>PVHP010004352.1:0-71635 GCA_004024765.1 Zapus hudsonius
CATGCTTGTTGAAGAGGTGTCTTAGAGCAAGATAAAATGGTGGTGTCATTTCAAGAAATGTGGCCACTGATAGAGAAAAGAAGTGCCCTTTCCATAACCTAAGCATTTCTCAGCTCACATAGAGCAATGCTTCTCCATCTCCTCCAGGAGAGGAATGGCCTCTCATTTCATTTTTTAATGGGACATCTATACACAGACTACAGTTTATGAGCAACATTCCATGAACAAGCAGGAGTCATGACACTCTGTAATTAATCTCCTTCTCAGCCCAGGACTCTGAGAGAGAGAGTGAGAAATGAAAGGGTGTTGGAGGGAGTGCAGTTGTAACCCATAAAATGCTACCTTTTGACTGAACATATTATTCCTACTCCTGACTTTTCATCTCAGTCACGACCAATAAGGTTTCCTCCTGGCTAAAAGCCAGGGAGAGATGCCCAGGTATTCAATCTGCGTGGCACGATGGGAGTATTAGTTAAACCTCCACAAAGTTAATGTTGCCAGAGTGTTTTCCTTATTCTATAAGTGTTACATGGAGAAAATTGACAAGGAAATAAGATGATTATTGTCAATATGAACATTTCCATGCACAATACAGAATAGGATCAAGTTTTTCAACTTTCTGGGATCCAGTCCTCCTCACACTCGTTTCTGTAACATAAACATTGTAATTCATGTCACCTGGTATTTGGGAAAAGGGTGAATGAATTAACAATTTGCACTGAATACGTTAGAATCTGGCACATAGTAACTCTCAGTAATTTACAGGTAATCCTGTAAATTGGACACAATTAACCCCCCTCCATTATTTTCCATGTGTAATTTGCAAAGCATTTTGCATCATGCCTCTTCATCCGCACAATAGTCAATTAAGGTAGGCATAAACTCATTTTCATTTGCACACATCTCCTCGGTTGAATGGCTTTGAGAGATTTAATGCACTACACTTTCCAAACAGCTGCCAACTGGAATCAAGTAATCCTCCATAGCCCTGGAACATGTGAGATGCCTGTGAGGGCTACCATCCAAACCAAAGTTTGCTCTTGTGCAGTGGGTTACGTGGACTGCAGGCACCAGAATTCCACAACAGTAGTGTGAGCTTGTGATAAGAATCCTTTGCACAGCATCAGTCTTTTCTCACTTCCTCCATTAATTCCAGAGTATTGGAATTATTTTTTAAGGAGGTTGTCATTGAACAAAATTCAATGAAGGTTCTCCTGTCTGTAAGAATCAGGAAAATTAACTGTTTCAAAATTTGGTGCAACTCTGGAGCATAGGATGGAATTTTGCTTCAGTGGGCCATGATGTAGAAATGGCATAGTAACAATTCATGTGCCCCCCTCAGAAAAAAATGGTACAGGAAAGGGGCTTTAGCTACTATGAACATAGAAAATTATGAGGTAAAATGAACATATGATTCCCTAGTTTTCCAAATAGTTTTTGGTAATGTCTGTTAATAAGCTGTCGTGGTTTGATCCAGGTGTCCCCCACAAACAAATGAATGTGTTGTGATAGATCGATCCTCAGCTGATGGCAGTTTGGGTTTTACAACCTCGATGAAGTTGTGTCGTCAGGGGTGGGCTTATGGGGTTATAAGCCAGCTTCCTCTTGCCAGAGTTTGGCACACCTTCCTGCCACTGTTTGCAGTGCTATGGCAGAGGTGATGTTCAGCCCTCTGCTCATGCCATCATTTTCCCTGCCAGGATGGAGTCTCCCCCTGAGTCCATAAGCCAAATAAACCCATTCCTCTACAAGCCACCTTTGCTTGGGTTCTTCTGCGCAGCAACTAAGAAGCTGACCGTAACATAAGCAAAATGAAAGATTTGAGGATTATACTTTCTTAAAACATTAAGAAGAAAAACAGAAAGGGATATATGGGAAATTGTTATATTTTCGATTAGTGTCAGCTTTGGGGTTTTAACCCTTTCATCCTGAGGTTGAAAATTTGGAAATCTCAGAAAGTCCATAGTAGTTTTACTTTTTAATCAGTAAAACCTGCATATATATTTTTAGTTTTCTGAAAGTAAACCTGAAACATTTTGCTAAAGATAAACAAACAATAGCCATGAGAAACTGACCACTTTTAGGTCATGAGCAGGTTTCACATGCTTTCATGAAGCTGGGAGGGAGGGGATACTGGCTGGAACTTTCCTCTATCATTCAATCATGCATGATTGTTTTAAATTTATCTACCAGATTTTATAGAGATGTAACTTTCCTAAAATTTATCAGGCCTGAATTATAGGATAGTCAGACAAAATATGTTTCTAGAGAAATAAAATTTCAACAAACCTGATTATTGATGGGAAGAAGGAAGAGTGAGGACATACCATTCCTGGAAAAGACGTGGGATCCTTACTTATGGAATAGTTGGGCAACTTCTTCCATTGCAAAAATTCATTCAACCCGGATGTGCTCCAATCAATGGAAGCTCCATTGGTGCTGATATTGATTCAACATTAGAAAAGACAGGATAATAATAAATACCACCAGAAAAGAAAGAGTTAGGGAAGCAAGGACAAACCTGATAACAAGTTCTTGAGGATTTTGTGGCATTATCATTCCAATTTCAAACACTTATCCAGCTCATTGAGTGATTGTAAACTGAAGAAGGTTTTGATGGCGTTTCTTGTAGCTCCTTTCTCCAGTCAATATAGGTGTAGAAACAAGATGTCTTAAATGGATTTTGCCCATAGTTGCTAAGTGAATGAATTTGGGCTGTGGCTATTTACTACAGGCCATATACTTGAGGGTATAAGAGGAAACTAAAGAGATATAGATCTTATAATTGGTCATGAGAATACATGGAGTAGTTATTAATGAGAGGATCCATTTTATATGTACAGGATTACATGAGGTTTAATCAGAGATATAATAACCTGTCTGAAGATAATAATGATAAGATCCCAGAAATTCTGTTGATAGCCATTGAATAAGTAGAGAGTTCCCTAGGTGATTCTTGTCAAGTTAGCACTGAGCTTGGCATAAAGGTTAATGGTTCCATGGGAACCATTTCAAGTTTAATTCCTTTTTTTAAATACAGTTTTTGCTCTGTCAAAAACCAAAAGACAAATTTGTTAATAAAACAAATGATCACTGTTGTTTTCATAATAGCTACCTGTGGTTATATGCCAGTGAGGAACTTGCGCCTTTATTTCAAAGCCAGGGAGGGACATGTTTCTGATATCAATGATGTGAGTGGGCTTCAACAGGATTGTTTCTCTCTCATGTGGTCCTGAGCCAATATCAAACTAGAAAGTTTCTAAAGAACTTGACCAGAGGCTCACAAAGACGCTGACCCAAAATTATTGTCCCACAATTGTGGTAGAAAATGGAATGGACAAATTTCTCAGATGTTAAAGCTTCATGTAATCAAAGTGTACCTGTCCTGGTTCAATTCCCCATGCCACCCATGTAAGCCAGATGCAAAAGGTGGATAGATATGTATTGCACTAATGTCTTTTGAGATCAATCTATTTGACCTTGATTTTGCATAACTTTTCATTTATGATTTTGTCCAAAGCCTTGAAATTCTCATAATTAAGTAATAACTCTTTTAAGAAAGAGATATCATGCAAACCATGAATCACAGAACTTCAGACTTATTCACATTTTTGTAGTCACAGATATCTGGATATGTGATCGACTGACACGGAAACACCTAGCTATTCCAAAACCGTTCTTTGTTATTGACCATTGTCTCATTTTACGAAGCCTTTTGGGTTTTCTAAGCTGTGCTGCACTTTGACTGAAAAAGATGAATGGGTATCGGGAGGGGGGCAATGAAGAATTGGGGATAACAACTCATTGTTGGCCCACTAAACAATGTAACTCATTATGGACAATAAAAAAAAGAAAAAAAGAAAAAGATGAATAGAACAGGATGGGAGAAAACTCCAAAAGAACAGGAGCTGCTTTCATATTTACCTTTTCAATACAGCCTTTTCTACTTGTGTAGATCCTTGTGGCCACCTGAATGCTGACTTGTCTTCAGGGAGTTTATTTCACTGGCTCCCTTTCCTTTGAAGTTCTCAAGAATACCCAGAGAGGTGACTTCTAATCTCCTGGCACTCAGAATGATTTATGTTGATAACGAAGAAATTTCCCTTTAAGAATCAAACTCTCTCTTCTGCCCTGTGCCTCCTACTTGTTTTTTAAGGGGAACTATTCCTGCCAAGTATATTCTCAGAGATTCTTAAAAACATATACCCAAACCTGGGTACTGGCAGAAATAAACACAAGAATCAGGACAAGCTATTAATAGACAAAAATATAAGAAATATGTGCATAGAAGAAAAATCAAGTTTAACAAACTCTTTATTTCTCCAACAGCCCCAGGAATCATCACCTTCAGGCTTTTACTTTTTTTTTCCTTCTGTTTGTTTTAATACTTTGATTCTGGAATAGTTCAAAATCATCCCAGGTAAAAATGATGAAACATTGTTAATTTGGTAAGATTTTAATGGGGTAGCCTCTATGCAAGACCCTTGGAGTCCAGGTTCTTGGTCTCCAAAAGAATTTGCCTTGTATCCCAGTTCCATCTAAGGGCTCTTTGCCATTGAATAGATACCTTAGCCAATCGGAGAGCCATTGAGTATCTGCATGGTACTGGCACTTTTATACCAGTATCATGTCTAGGTTAAGTCCCACTATTGCACAGGTGAGTACTTCTTGCCTTGATGGCCTCTGCTTTATTTCAGTGTACTCTGCATTCTCAGACCACTGGTCACTGTTGTATAGTGTCCCCTGTTCTCCCATTATCCTTGGCCAATTTCCCCTTGTAGCTCATGTAACACCTTCCAGCTTTATACAGGCTAACCATCTGGGAGCTGGCTTCCTTTCTAAATTCAACAGGGTTTCTAAGTGTTCTGTGATAGCAGTCTATGATATCTTCATCAATATAGTCATATATTTTGCCTGAGGCAGGAAATCAAGAGCTTTGACATAAGCTTCTCTTGTTTCAGGGACCTCATAGGTCTCTCTGCTCAACAGCTCATTGTGGCAAGTAACCAATTTCTGGGACAGCGAGGTATTGGCCAGAGCCACTTGTATCAGTGTTAGGCTTCTTCCCACCCTCTTCAGGGTCCTTCTTATCAGATGGTGCCCTTACTGAAGAGCTTACTGTCCAAAGGTAAGGATTGTATGCTATTGATTCATTATGGATTTACTTGTCTGTATATTTCCCCCACTCTCCTGACCCCTCCCCATTCCCAATCTGGTCCATCCCCATTGTCAGTCTCACAATTCGCATGTCAGGTTTGCTTGCTATTTAAGCTTACCCTGACTAACAACCACAGATGAGGGAGAATATGCAGCATTTATTTCTCTCTTCTTTGTGTGAGTTCATTGAGTATGATCTGTTCCAATTCATTCCACTTTCCTAAAAGTTTCATTATGTTGTTTTTCCTTACTGCTGAGTAGAATTCCATGATGTATATGTACTACAACTTTGATATCCATTCATCTAGTGACAGGCATTTGGGTTAATTCCAATTCTTAGCCATTGTGAATTGCGCTGCTATAAACATGGATGAGTAAATGTCTTTGTGTTGACACAAAGAACCTTGAGGGTAGATGACCAGTAGAGGGATAGCTGGGTCCATTGGTATCTCTATATACATCTTTTACAGGAACCTCTACAATGATATCTATTGTGGTTGTACAAGTTTGCATTCCAGTCAGCAGTGAATATGGGTTCCTTATCCCTTGCCCACATTCTCGCCAGCATCTATTGTTGATAAATTTTTTTTATGTTTGCCTTTCTGACTGGAGTAAGGTAGAATCTCATTGTTGTTTGGATTTGCATTTCCCTGATGATTATGGAGGTTGAACATGTTCTGAAAGGGGAATTGTCCATTTGTGTTGCCTCCTCTGTGAATTCCCTATTGAGTTCACTGCCCCATTTTTTGAGTGTGGTGTTTGATATTTTTATTGCTTATTTTTTTGGAGTTCTTTATAGGTTCTAGATATTGGTCCTCCCCCAATCTGTTGGTGGTCTGTTGGCTTTGTGTATGGTATGCTTGTCTATATACAGGAGCTTTTTAGCTTGATGAGATCCTATTGGTTGAGTGCGTTCTTAATTTCCTGGGCTATTCTGGTATTGTTCAAGAAGTTTTTCCCCAATCCTATATCATGCAGGATTCCAAATATTTTTCCAAGTTTTTAAGGTTTGCTGGTCTTATACTGAGATCTTTAATCCATTTGGAGAGGAGTGGATCTAGTTTCATTTTTCATATGTGTTAATCCAATTTGTCCAGCACCGTTTGTTAAAGATTCTCTCTTTTCTCCAGGCACCTTTGACAAAGATTAAGTAGCTGAAGCTATAAGAACTGAGAGCTGGGTCTTCAATTCTATTCCATTAGTCTATCTGTCTATTTTTATGCCAACACAAAACAGCTTTTTGTTACTATGGCTTTATAGTATAACTTTATGCCAATTATGGTGATAACTCCTGAGGTATTTCTTTTGCTGAGGATATTTTTGGATATCTGAGGCCTTCTACCCTTCCAAATGAATTTTGAGATTATTTTTTCTATCTCTGCATAGAGTGATGCTGTTTTTATTAATATTATGTTGAACCTATATCCTATGTACATATATGTAACTTTTTATATTAGTTCTATCTATCCTGGAGCATGGAAGACATTTCCATCTTCTCATACCCTCCTCAATTTCTTTCATGAACATTTAATGCTTCACCCACTCCTGCCACTGCACACACAGTATATACCACATTTGTAACACATTTATTAATTAAGGTTAACTTATCACTAATCAGATCTTTCCATATGTTGGCTTATGATCAGAGGTGAATTCCTAGGCACTTAAATGTCTTTGCCTAGAGCTACTTTGTGTTAATAAATATTTGATAAATATACTAATAACTCCATATTGCAGATACACAAAATAATCTGGTGAAGTAAAGTCACTGAAGATCATAGAGCTGGCAAGTGACTAGCATTTATTTGAATAGCTATCAAAAACTGAATCAACTCAATTAAATCAACTGCTATCTTGGTGTCAGTTTAGATCATTTACCACTTTCCTAAAATGGGCTTGTTGTTTGTTTTCACTGGAAAAAGAGGCACCCATGCCCTCAGTGTTCAATTATTGCTTAAGTAGAAAAGAGATACACCAGGGGCCTGGGAGTGCTTAAGTTGAAGGTTCTTTGTGATCTGGACCTTGGTCAGTCTCAGGATGTCTAAATGGGTCAAGGAGAATTAAAACTAGAGGAAAGTGGACATTTTATTTCTCCTCTAATCAGAATAAGGGCAAACGGATCAATGTTTATCCAAACAAATTTGTCTGCAATAACACTTATTTTTAAGTTCTACAGTTATTGCAAATGGAAACAGAAACAGAGCCAGCATGGTGGTGAACACCTTCAATCCCAGCACTTGAGAGGCACAGGTAGGAGGATCACCATGAATTCAAGGCCACCCTGAGACTACAGAGTTAATTCCAGGTCACCCTGGGCTAGAGTGAGACCTTACCTGGAAAAACCAAAAAAAAAAAAAAAAAAAAAAAGAAAAGAAAAGAAAAGAAAAAGGAAACTGAAATACTTTTAAAATAAATGGTCCAATGGTATTCTTGAAGCAACCATCTGATGAGAAAGTAATCCTTCCTCTCTCCTTTGTTAGAGCTGAGTTAAATGCCATATAACGTTCAGGGATTTTCAGTACTAAGAAAGGGAAATAACTAAGAGCCAAGACATAATCTCATTTAAAAACAAACTGAAATTGCTTTCAGTTTCTGAAAGTTTTATGCTTCAGATATTGTGTTGATAATAATGGTGAAAGGGATGTCATGAAAAACCTGATAAATTATCCATGTAAAGTTTTTAGAACTTTCCTTTTTCATTTCCCTAAAGATTATTTTGTTGATTGTCTAAATCAGATTTATTTCCTCTTGTCTTCCGAGAAATGAAAAAATATTGAAGAGAGTGAAGGGGGTCAATATTCTCCTTTACTAATATTATTTAAATTGGTACATTGACTACTGTCGGCTGTGTGATATTATAGGGATGACAGTTTATTATACAGCTTTTCAGAGTCTATAAGAGATAGGGCTTGGGAGATGACACAGTGGTTAAAGACACTTGCTTATAAATCCTGCTGGCTTGGGTTCAATTACCTAGGAACCACATAAAGACATATGCAAAGTAGTTCAAGGTGCTGTGGTCACAAGGAGCCTACTATGATGGGGAGTGGGGCCAAGAGGATGTGTAGCACACAGGCCAGCTTGTCTGATGATTCTTTGTAGACTGGCAGTTCCTTTAGAGTGAAAAGAGATTGTCTCAAAGAGGATGGAACACAGGTACTTCAAAGTTTTCTTTCCTCTGACCTACACACACATGCTGTGGCATGCTCATCCATGCATACAAATAATAAATAAATAAATAAATAAATAAATAAATAAATAAATAAAGGAGATCATTGGAGATCCAAGGCTGCCTATTATTACTTTATATGGATTGATTTTGTATTTTTGATGATTACATTTTAGTGTTCCAGTCTTAAATGACGTGATCACAATTTTTTAAAAGCACCATGAAACTCTCTAGAGCTCCTTTCTCTAAAAAGGCATAATCTAGTATTTGTCCTTTGCATTTTCTTCCTTGGCTGAATATTCCTGAAGGAATAGAGTTAATTTAAATGACTTTTCAGAGTATGAAATAGAAATTGAATGCACTAAAAATAATGTTTTTATTAAGTAAATGTAAATGAGAATTTGGAGGACTTTGGGTTCAAATTTCAAAGGTGAATGTTGTGTATGTGTATGGGGACCTGCATGGGTAAAAGCATCTGTATTTACGTCTACTCAGTGGAGTTGACTTAGAGCAGATACCTGAGCTAATGGACACACACTATGAAAAAGAAATAAACCCACTTGGCAGTGAGAATTTAAGTGACTTTTCCCACGTGTTTGCCAGAATTAACTGAAGTGCTATTTACATACATCTCTGGGCTCACCTCCAAAGGTTTTTTTCAATAGTATATTATTTGACTTTCTTATTGAATGAAGAAATACCTGACAAGAAGCAACTTAAGGGAGGAGAGATTAATTTTGGCTCAAACTTTGAAAATAAAGTCCAACCTGGCAGGAACAGCAGCTGGGTCCTTAGCAGTGAAAGATTTCTTGCAGCTGCTTGCTCAAAGCTCAGAGCACCAAAAAGTAGAGAGAGTTTTGTATATGAATCCCAGTTGGGCTATAACCCTCCTGGCCTGCCCTTCCATGATCCTCTTTCTCCAACAAGGCTCCCCTTCCTAAAGGTAACACACTTTCCAAACAGCAGTACAAGTTGGAGACCATATGTTCAAACACATGAGCCTGCTGGGAATATTTCACACATTTAAAATATAACAAGTAGATTGAATTGGGAGCTGACAAACATACTTTCTAAGGAGCCATCAGCTGATGCTAATATTGCTAAGACCAGAATCCATACATTTATGACAACTTCCCTAAACTATCCTGGTGTATATAGTGAGGGGGGGGAGGGAGAGAGAGAATAAGAGGGAATATGCTGCTTTAAATAAATATTGTCAAAATGTAAGTATTGGTGTTACATACACAGCAGGCAACTCTATTGATTATGTCACACTAATACCCCTCAATTAACAGATGGAAATGTGGAAATTCAAAGAGGTTCAACTATTGTCCTTGTTTTGGGTATTGAAAGAGTTGAAGGTAAATCTTAGGGTATCTAACATTAAAGATTATACCTTCACTCTTTGATTTTTCTATTATTCAGGCTGCTTAGGTGTTGCTTGAATACCTAAATAATGGTAGCTATCAAAGTGCTGGGTTTTGGAAACATATCCTCACTTTACATGATTACATTGATTTAGATTTATGTCAGCTTCTTTCTAGTTCAACATTTTTATTGAATCTTTAGACTCAGCATATCTAAGGTGAGCTGCCTTATAAATGACACATGATGAGAATAAGCAAAGTGCTGTATCAGTTCAGAGAAAGAAGGGATTATGTTAGGAAATCAGAACCGAATTTATGAAGTAGGCTTTGAGGATTTAGGGGAAATGAGAAGGAAATGGGATAATTGGAATATTGAATTACAATGCACCACAGAGACATCATTTGATTAATATTTTAATTAAAAAATATCCTATAGCTCTTTAATCCTTCTAAAGGTTAATTAATGAATTCCTTGAATGCTACCATAAGGATTAATTGAGGTGATGCTGGAGGTAATGACAAGGAATTGAGGCATTATGTAAATTTTTTGCTAGGGTTTTCTTTCTAACGAGGCAACTATATCTGACGTCAATGGCTTTATGATATCCCTGATGACATTTTTGAATAAGTTGTTTCAATCTTCACTCTTGTTACTGTTTAATCTGTGGATGAAATAGCTAATGCTCCCAGAAGTCTTAGTAAGATGAAAACGCGCTTTCTAAACTGTAATTCAAGCTGTCTTTTGACCCTGGATCAAGCTGAGAGAAGTAGCTTACTCTAAGCAGAGAAGGAATGACAATTTCTCTTGAAGAAGAATTTTCCAACAACTTACACCTTCCAGAAAATAACTGGCACTTGTTAAGAAGCTCACAGTTGCCAAGAACAGTTGTAGGATGTGCTATTTTCTTAATGTTTTCTCTTCCAGACAAATATGTCACACTGAAGTCAATGTATAAGCTGCCTCATAAATTTGATTGGACTTTGAATCTCACTCTCTAGAAATCACTGGCTTGGGGCTTGTCCAAAATGTTAGCTTGAAACTGCCAATAAAATCACTCCTTGGACATCTATGGAGACATTATAGTGACATACTCAGATTACTTTTTCCACTCTGTATGGCAGTAATACTTTGATGATTCTAGGCTAGTAAATGAAGGTTTGTGATACTAGGTAAATTTCACTAACCAGATTCAGAAAATCTCCAAAATCCTCAGTGAAGATCACAGAAATGAATCCTTCAGGCCATAAATTGTATACTTAGACTCACTGAGTTCATGTCTATACATCCTGTCATGTGTAAATCAAACTGATTAATACTTGAGAGAGTGAGGAGATTAATGAGCTCTGGAGCCAGGCATAGAGAACTGTGTTCAAATTTGACCTCTTTTCTTAATGGCTGTGCATACGTAAATGAGTCTCTGTCTGGACTTCTATGAAGGGCAGATATAGAGGACGAAGAGAGACCTTGAGGAAGTGTTACATAATGAAGACAAATATTGGAGAGGAGGGGATTCCAGAAGCATATTGATAATGTGTTCACTAGCATAGAATTATAGAATTAGGCTAATTCAACTCAATTTTGATTTATTTTTTGAGTCATGATTTCATTAGGCTGCCCTGAAACTAAGTAGCCCAAACTAGCCTTGAACTTTTGACAACCATTTTTCCTCTGCTTCCCACATACTGGGACTACAGGATTCAGCCAGTGCTCTCAGAAAGGAAATTGATGCTTTGTCTTTCCCAATCAAATATTAGTTTCCAATAGCCACTCTGGAAGACATTGGTTCTTATGATTCCCTTCCCCCATCCATGATTGAAAGTTGACTGACTCAGTCCCATGTAAGAACACAGCAACTGTTGTGACTTCCTCGTCTTCATCTTATACATGTGTAAAGAAGCGAAGACATTGGTTTTAATGTTTTAAAATGATCAAGAAAGTTCATCATATTACTTATGTAAAGTCAACATAAATTTAAAAATATAGGCAACATTCAAATAGACTTTGTGGCCTGTAATCCCAGAACTTGAGAAACTGAGCCAGAAATACTACAAATGAGGGGACAGCTTTGTCTACATAGTGAGCTGCTTAAAATCCTGGGATACAGAGTGTAACCTTGTCTGCAACAAACAAAATAAATACTATATTGACTTCTTTTGCTTTTAAATTTTATTGCTTTTCTTGTTTTGTTCAAACATATCAAAGACTGCTAAAGATTTTACTTATTAATCTCATAGTTCAGATGATAAGATATGAGTCTGGATTTTTTTGGCCTTTTTAAAAAAATTTCTTTTATTTTTATAACTTTTTATTGATAGCTTGCATAATCATAGTTCATAGCCATTGTGATTCCCTTCCCACCCTCCCTCATATCTCTTCTCCTCTCATTTAGTCTCTGTTTTATATCTGTGTCATCACGTTTCCTCCCATTATGTGTAGGTATTATCAGGCACTGAGAAGTCATGAATATCAAGGCTATTTTGTGTTTGGAAGTTTGCATTGTAAGCAGTCCTACCCTTCCTTTGGCTCTCACATTCTTTCCTCCACGTCTTCCACAAGAGACCCAAGCCTCCAAAAATGTGATAGAGATGTCCTAGAGCTGAACACTCCACTGGTATTTCTTCTCAGCTCTATGGTGTCTTTTGAATTATCTCAGTAGTCACCGCCATCTGAAAAAGGGAAGATAAAGATAGAAATAGATAGAATTTATTGTTTTGAGGTACATTCTTCTCATATCTCATTTGTTGAGAGTTTTTTATCATGAAAGGATAATAAATTATATCTGCAGCCATTTTACTTCTATTGGCAGGATCATATATTATCTTTAATTCTATAAATGTGATGCATATTATTTATTGTCCTATTAAGCCTTCCTTGAGTTCCAAGAGTAAATCCCCCTTTATCATGATGATTACTTTCCTTAATGTGGTATGAAATTCAGTTTTCTATTTGTGGTGCATTTTTGTATCTGTATCCATGAGGGATGTTGAGCTATCATTTTCCTTTTGTTTGTATTACTTGACTTTTATATGAGAGCAGTGATGACATTCAAGGTGATTTTTGAAGTAATGCCTCATCTTCAATTGTATTGTAAGAGTGTGAAATTTAGCATTAATTCTTTCTTAGGTTTTTAATAGAGCATACTAGTGAAATCATCTTGCCCTATAATTTACTTTGTTAGGAAACTTTTATTGTTGAGTGTACCTCTTTGGTCAGTATTTGCTTGCTCAATTTTCTATTTCTTCATGATTCAGTTATGGGTGGTTGCATATTATTAGGAATTTATCCATTGCTTCTAGGACACTTAACTTATTTATGCAAAATTATTCAACATAATCTCTTTGTCAGCTTTCTTGTGATGATACATGTAATATCTCCTTTATCAGCTTTTATTTTAGTCTTTTCTCTCTTCTTATTAACTTAGCTGAAGACTTAAAACAAAGTTTGATGGCACCAGGGAATGATGATATTCAACTATATTCCCAGTGAAATGTGCAGATGAGACAGTAGATCACCAATTTTGAAGATAGTTTGGTCAGCATAGGCAAAATCACAAGATCTTATCAAGAAAGACAGGGGTTTAATTAGTTACAAATGCAACCTGTCAAATATTTGTATAACATATTTGTAAACTGTGTATTCAATAAATTATTAATATCCATAGTATAAAAACTCAAACAAATCAACAGTAAAATAAACATAATTTACCAGAATATATATAAGCAAAGGTGCTGAGCAGACATTTTGAAACAAAAATTGGATACAGACATGAAAAAACAACATCACCAATCATCAGGAAAATGCAAATCAAAACTGTTGTGAGAAATTGCAACATTGAACAGAATGGGCCCTGTAAAACAGAATATAACGAATATTATGAGGATTTAGACAAAGGGTGACTTGGATACAAGATTGACACCTGATGCTGAACTGATATTATTAAATGGGAAACAATAAGGTATTTTCTGTACCTTCACCAAAAAAAAATTAATTAAAGCTTGAGCTGGTATAGAGCTTCCCTTTCAAGGATTAAGACCTTACTTCGTTTACCAGCCCCCACGTAAAAATGCCAGGTGTGATTGTACAAAACAGTCATCTCAGCCCTGAGGAGTTGGAGAAAGGTAGATCCCTGGGGCTCACTGGAAGCAAGTCTGGACTATCTAGCAAGGTCCAGGACAATGAGAGATCCTGTCTCAAATATATATATGAATGATACCTATGGTTGTCCTGTGGCATACACACACACACACACACACACACACACACACACACACACACACACCCTTAAAACAAAGAATATAAAACGATACAGTGTTTGAACTCCTTAATTTGGATCTGTAGGGGAAAAAAGCAAAGGTCAACAGTGGAAACCTTCTGTTCCCATATTCATTGCATGGGATTTTTTAATGCATGATATGGAAACAACCTGTTTACTTATTTTTAATTATTTGTTTAATTATCTTCATGTCTATGTATGGGTGTGCCTGGGCTTTTTGCTGATGAAAATGATCATTGTACCCTTTTTGTTGCATCTGACTTCCATTGATGGCTTGAAAATTGAGCTGAGACAGGCAGGTAGGCTTTGCAAATGAGTGCCTTTTACCACTAAATCATATTCCCAGATCTGATACAACCTGTTTATTAAGGAATGGATAATAAATTTAAAATGTGAAATATAACTGCCATGTAATGATAGTTTAAAAACAAAAGTAATCTTGCCGTTTGTGGAACTATGAATGAAACTTGAAAGCATTGTGTTAACTATGCAAGATATTTCAAATTTCTAGTGTTAACACATGACATTTGCAAAAGTCAAATACTAAAACAGAATAGAATGTGGCTTACCAAAAGCTTATGGTAAGAAAAATGTGGAAAAATAGGGGTTTGTTTATCAGAAGTTTCAAAATCTTATTTATAACTAATTATTAAAGATCGAAGTAGAGCATGGATGTTATAAGTGATAATTCAAGACATTCTTAAATATCTTAAAATATGTCATAAAGTATGTGATGATATTTCATTTTGTTTAAATATTTTAAAATTCTACCTGAAGTTTTAACTTAGAAATTGATGATTTTCATTTCAATAGTATGGATTCTCTCTGTCTCTCTTTTTCCCCATGTGAGATTTCTCACTAACAAATTAAAGTTTCATTTTAAAGCCAAGCCTCCACAGGTGGTATTTCCAAATGGAGAGATGCTACATGGAATTGTTGGTAAGGTACAGCTAGATCTAACTGAAAGTGGGATAAATTGAGGAAAGTGAAGTACTAATTTAAAAAAAATAAAAACATCATACTTTTTCATGGAAACTCAGAAATATTTGATATTTCTGGAATGTTTAGGGAAATTTAAGTTAGAAAGGAACATTTTGTTCAATATTGTTTTTGTTACAGATTATGATAAAATAATTATAAATATCCTTCCCAGTCCTAAGAACATGTCTGGAATATTTAAAAGCATTATAAAATCATTATGAACATCCCTCTTGATATAAAATTTACACATGAATACACCCTCTAACCAGTGTCTCAAAAGTCTTCTATTGTAACAAGACTAAAGGATGATGAAGTCTTTGCCAAAAAATCCATTTGGAGGACAGGCTTGCTGAGCACTAGTAACTTTCTTACTAATGTCAAGGTCTATAGAAAAAATAACTTAGTTCCTACTGGGGCAAAAATGATCTTATTAAGAGTTTGTTTTGCATCCATGGAAAGATACATGTGGGGATGTGTCTTTCCAGTCATAAGATATTGAGAGGGTAGCTACACACATCTGTGGTTCAGTCGTTCTTTCCTATTTAAAATTTTCCAAACTAAACAACCTCAGCTTGTTTTAGTAAATTGTTCCTAAACTTACAGGGACTGCATCCACCTAGTGTTATACTTAAGCATCTTCAGATATTCCTTTGCATGTCACGTAGCTCCAGCCCAGCCTCACCCTTTCCTTCTCTATTTGTGACTTAGTTACTCTGGAACTGCTGTGCTTGTGTTAACTGCAGTCAGCATTGGTATGGCTTCTATAGTCAATTCTCTGGACTTAAAATTTTCATGAGCTATGTGTCTTTAGACAATTTATCTTCTTAGAGTTTTAATGCTTTTTCTTATCTATAAAGTTATGCCTTTATTAAATTAACTAACCATGGTAATTAAATACTAATAGGAAACAAAGGATTTCTATTTAAGCACAAGGACCATTTACAGTGATTCACTCAATATGATTTTAGCATCTTCAAACCCCATTCAACTATACTGAATTTTGAAGTCATAAAACCCTGCTTATAAAAAAAAATGATGTGTCCAGATGGATTTCAGTATTAAGATATTTCTCCATGTAATTTTTCTTCTATAGGGATGCTCATTGTTAAATCAGAAATCAGGCTAATAAACATCAACTCGTGTTTTACATCTGTATCCTTGGGTTAATAAGGCTTTAAAGGCATTTTTATTTATGAGAGAGAGATAGAAGAGAGAGAGAAAGAGACAGAGAGAGAGGCAGAGAGAGAATGGTCACACCAGGGACTCTTGCTGCTGCAAACAAATTCTAGATACATGCATCACTTTGTACATCCATTGTTTCTTGGATTCTGGGAAATCAAACCCAGGCCTACAAGCTTTGCAGGAAATCACCTTTAACTAATGAGACATCTCCTCAGCCCTTAAGTTTTTTTTTTTTTAATTTGAGGAGTATGTGATTTCACATATTAAGAGAAATTTAGGGACCTGGAAATTTTTCTCCTTGGAACGTCAGCTTTAGTTATACCAAAGATAGTCATCTAAGTAGCCTTTTAGTCCCTCCCTGTTTAAACTTGTCGCATACATGATCATTACATGTTACTGTACACCCATCATACAGTTGAAAATGAAAGGATTAGTCCATCTAATGGCTCTCTTGTTTCAGTTTGTATTGACATTGACATGCGTTGATCATCATCAGTGTCAAAATTTAAATCCTCAGGACCCCAGAGACATCTCGAAGGGGAGGGCTTACTGGTGGCAAGTTTGGGAAAAATTGACTCTTTAGTTTCTCGTGTCAAAGTGAATCTTGCAAGTGGAGTCTGCAAAGGGAAGGAAAGGATTCCTCTCTATCCTAAATCCCAAAGTTACTTAGAACTCAATGCTGCCATTTCTCTCAGAGTTGAAGTATTTAGCATAGCATTAATTTCTTTATTTTCTTTCTCTCTTTCTTTCTTTTTTTCTTTCTTTCTTTCTTTTTTTCTTTCTTTCTTTCTTTCTTTCTTTCTTTCTTTCTTTCTTTCTTTCTTTCTTTCTTTCTTTCTTTCTCTCTCTCTCTCTCTTTCTTTCTTTTGTCTTGGGTTTTTCTCTGCATTGAGTCTGAATTACTGATATCTATTTTCATTAATTTTAAAATATTCTATTTATCAATAAAGACTGTGTATTAGTAAAGGTTACAGTTTTATGGTTTGACTATGTACTTATTATCTAATGGTCACCACAATGAAATTAGCATATCCAATACATGCACACTGCATACTGGATTCTGGAACTTATTCAGTGTATAGATGAAAGTCTGTGCCTTTTGATCAATATTTCTATATGTTTCTGACTTCTCAGGGCCTGGTAACTTTCTACTTGCTACTTCTATGAGTTTGACTATTGTTAACTATTCCAATTATAAGCAAGATTATTTTCTCATTTCTGACCATCTACCTGGAAGGAATGTTGTATTACATGTGTATTTTTTCAAATAAAATACTTTGTTTATTATACTGATAAATTATCTTTAGGTTTTCCAAATATCCACAGAGGCTCTGATGAATTTATATGGAAATTAAGGCAACACTACATCTGCTTAATTAGACAGATATACTCATAAAAGGAGACAAGTGTCTCCCGGAATGGAGTGAGGATTGGGCTGGGAGAATTCCTTCTCAGCTGTTCTTATAGGTTAATTTAGGGGTGCTAACTTTTATCTCTAGTCTTTTGGGACATACTTCTGCTCCAAAGGAAAGGAGAGGGTAAGTTTACTTTCACATACAGTAAAGTATTAAAATTAACCTCTCTATCTCTGTGGTATAATTAACACCACTTTAAAAACCAAAAAACAAGCATCATGCAAATTTACAGAAGATAGAATGCTTTTACTGGCCCAGGGATTCACATTAAATTCCCTGGGGGAATGTTAAACTTTCTTAGATCAGAGCTGCCTAAAATCAATCACTGATTACTCACACTCCTTTCAGAAACTACATGAGGAATAGGTATGGAATTCAGTGTAAAATATAAAATTTGGTTCAAAATATTTTCCTATATTATTCATGAGAACTGTGTTCAGTTTATTAATATTGACAGAAAAATTAAAGGGGACCAGCTTTTCTTTTTTTCTGGGAGCAGAGGGGGAGTTGACATAGAGGTCTTCTTCTAGACAGCCCAGGTTGACCTGGAGTTCATTATGTAGTCTTAGGCAGGCCTCAAACTGACAACAATTCTCTTACCTTGGCCTACAGAGTGCTAGGATTTAAGGCATGTGCCACCACACCCAGCCCTACTTGTCTTTTTTAAACTTATTTATTGCTAATAATTAGATACATTGTATAAACAAGATTTGTTATGGTACCCCCATTTCCCTATTCTCTGTCCCCAGCCCGCTGAGGGACATTCTCAGTGTGATTGCTTGTGCAGTCCATGTGATAGGGGGTTATTAATTGTACAAGCAGTAGTCAGGTTTTTTTGTGTGTGTATGTTTGTGTGTTGTTGTTGTTGCTAAGGGTGGGGGGCAATGCTTCTGGATATTCTTCCCCAACATGGCTCTTACAATCTTTCCTCCACCTCTTCCGCAAATGAAACATCACCATGAGAGGGTTCAGAAATGGTGTGGACACACCACAGAGGAGACATAGAAAGACTATCACTGATGTGCTCAGAAACCAGAAATGTCCACAGACTTAGATACCCATACTCATGCCAGAGCCAAAGAAGTAGGCTCACAGTCACACTCTCAGACACTCACAGGCAGAGACCTCTGAGGACAGAGAACCAGAGACATCTGTCTGTTCATGCTTCAGTGTTGGTAGACAGACAAACAAACCCAAATGCATGCACAAACACATGCACTCTGTGGGATATTTGCATGAATTTAACTAGTTGCATACATAGAGACCATCAGTAACACATGAAAATGAGACAAGGGTATGAAGTGAATTTCATGATTTGAAGATTAAATCTCAATAAAACTGAAAGCATCACTGAGATGCAAACAGCTACCACAGACATAAAAGACTCATGCATGCAAGAATTCTTTTGTAGTGTAAAGGTCTTTTCTTTGTGCAGGTGTGGTTGTGTCTGTGGTTCATGAGGAATGTACTTTTTTCCCAGCTTTCTTCAAAGCTCATTGACTCCCTCCCTCTTTGGACATGAAATAGGAAGGTTAGAACTACAACCTCCAAAGTATAGAATTATGTATAATTTCACTAGGAAAAGTTTCTGCTGATATTTTACACTCATGGGAACCTTCAAATTCAGTAACAAGTTAATATTTTCCAGACAGAGGTTGAGAAAGCAGAGCAGTTTCCCATAACAATATTGACTGATTAGTAACTATCTATAGCCTTTTGTATTAAGTTCTCTGACACCAACTAATTCAGTTAATCAAAAAAGAGTGTTATAGAATATATCATCTAATCTGAGCAACCAAGAAAAAAGAAATTATTAGCAATGTTTTATCTTTATCAAAAACTAATGCCTACCACAGTTAAAGGTCAACTAATCACTCAACTGTAGTTGACATATGTCTGCACCATGATAATATTGTAGAATGTCTTTTAAGTTACTTGATCAGAATTTGCATATAATCATAGAGTTTGCTATTACTATTGAATTATTGAGTATGCATGATTCACTTCACCCTGTGTTAGTCTCTCTTTTGAACAGCTTCAGTCTTGTGCTCAAAAAAACCAATTTCAGAAGGAAAATAATTATATATTACAAAATAACTATGAACAATGAGGCCATATGTTCTCAATAGAACAAGAACTTATCTGCAACAGGAGCTGTTACAGTCCATTTTCATGGCTAACTAGAATAGATTTAGACTCAACATGAAGACACCTCTGGGTATGTACATGAAGGTATTTTCATAATGGTTTCACTGAGAAGGGAAGGTGCACTCTGAATGTGGATGGTACCATGTCATGGGCTGGATAAAAAAGAGAAAGGGAGCCAAATACCAGTGGTCACCTTGCACTGCTTCCTGGAGGTGACCTTGTGAGTAGCAGCTTCCTGTTCCTGCAGCCACAGCTGTCACCCTTGCTTCCTCCTTTCCCTGCCAAGAAAGATCGTGTCCTCAAACTGTGAGCCAAACCAAACACGTCATGAAGCTGGCTTGCTGCAGGTATTTTGGAACAAACAAATAAATTAACTCATTGATTAGTTATTGGTGAAATTTATTAACTAGTACAAGGAGTTGTGGTCCTTCTTTCAAATCCCAAACCCTGTATAATATAATTTTACCCCGTGCAAAGTATTCCATGTAAAAGAAAAGAGGAAAGTTAAAATGCTTATCTCCTTAGGGAAGTAATCAGGAAAATCAATAGTGGGTATAAACATCGTCAAACCATACAACACAGATTTCCATATTAATCACTTGAGCCTTTAACAATCGCAGGGCTGGAGAAGCAGAATCCTTGGGCTGAGTGGCCAGCCAGCCTAGTCCACTTCTCTAGTCTAGGACAGGGAGGAGGCCCTACCTTCAAAATATGGCACCTGAAGTTGTCTTCTGGGCTCCACAACACAAGGGCCCATGTGACCTCATAGATATGTGCACCTGTACACATGTGCACATGCACACACAGACACCCAGATACATATATTTTACTTAGGTTGCTATTATAGGTATATACTTGCATTCTTATTATTCAGAAAATAGTTCAATTATTAAATAAACACAAATTCAGGGACAGATATTTGGGGAGGGACAGGCCAGACACATCTTGCTTTAAGAACTTGTGTCATAAAGAAAGTGGGAGTTTCTTCTAACACTACCATTGAGCCACAGGCCGATAGCCATCTTCGGGGCAAGAGATGTGCCACCCCAGACCTACCGTGGAGGATCCACATAGAAGCCCACAGGCAGCGATGGGATAAGCAAGAGACCTGTAACCACAGCCAATCGATCAACCCAGGATGAACCAGGGAAATAGACACCTATGAATTTAAACACAACCTCAAGCAGAAGTACAGAGGCCCCTAAGGCCTCAACAACAAAGCAGCCTTAATACTCACCCACCATGACTCGGGGAACTGAGCGAAAGTGGAGGTAGAAAGATTGTAAGAGCCGTGGTGGGGGAGAATATCCAGAGACATTGCCCCCCTCAATAACAACATGCAAAGGGGGGTGGAACCAGGTTGACTTCTAGTCTATTCACAACCCCCTACTCCATGGACTGATCCAGACTGTCCACGGAGAAGGATATCCAACTAACCAGGGACAAGGAAGAAGGAAATAGGGGAATTGGAGACATCAACACATTATTCTCTTATTAAGTGTATCTAATTATGGATAATAAAAAACCTCATTAAAGCAGAAAATCAGAGGTTTCTGAAAGCACAATGCTACAGGAAAATTCTAACATTCACTCCAAGACTCAGTGAACATTGCAGGAGGGAGGGGAAGAGCCAAGGTGGGGGAGTGTGTGCTTAGCCATTGTCCCCCAGGCAGAGACTGACTGGTGCACTTATAATATGTTCATATATTAAAGTTTCCAATAAAAAAAATTAAAAACACCAAAAAAAAGAAAGAATGGGAATTAAGCTTGTTATAGCCTGGCATGATTCAGTGATTAAATTTAATAAAAATGTAAGCATAGGATCCATAATAAAAGGAAGATGTTAACTGCACAATTAAATTTTGGTACAAATTGTGCAAAATAAAACTTTTACATATTGATAATAAAGTGTAGGATATTGTATTTATAATCACATGCTTGTTTTTTTTAAATAAAATGAAACCAGAGAACATGGAGAATAAAGGAAAAGTGATTGAGCTCAAATTTTTAAATCAAAATCAACTGTTCACTCAGAGCTATCATACTAAGGTAAAAATATAAGCAGCAGACATTGACAGGTTATTTGTAATGCATAAAACTGACAGAAGATAAGTATCCAGAATTTACAGAGAGCTTCCAAAACTCCAAAAGAAGTTCGGAAAAGTTTACAAAGGAAAACAAACAACCAGGGTTGAAAAAAAGGACAAAATGTATTAAAATACCATTACAAGAGCAAAAAAAAAAAAAAAAAAAAAGAAACACTAGTCAAATAAGCACATGATATATCAATGTAAGTTAAAACAAAATTAAAGTAATCTATATCTATTATATTTGCATGCACCTAAAATCAAATGACTTGAGTGATAGGCCATGATATAACAAATTTATAAATTTTATATAGTGTGATTAGAAGGATGATTCTTTTCAGAGGACAAATAACAATATGAAAATAATATTTACCTTAAAATCTTTTAGATAACCTGCCCTTCCATGTTAAACAAATAAAGCAAGTTGGTGTTGAGCAGGGCTGGCAAGTTTAGTGACAGCCTTGAACCAAGATGTTGGGTCCATGGGCTATATAAGCAGCATTCTTCTATGTCTTCCTACTGATTAGTCCATGCATCGTCTTCTTTCCTTCTTAATGCACCTTCCAGGTTTTTCTCAAATTCCCAGTGTGCTTCAGCTCTGCTTTCCCACCTTCTTGGTGATCTGACCTGCTTTGAGTTTCATTTCTACATCAAGCCTGATTAGGATTGGCATGTTTCGTTTTATCCACTTACACCTCTGGGAAACTCAGAAACAACAAGAAATCATGGGAAGTAGGGCTGACCCAAGAGGAACCTATCATGGACTGCAGAAAGAAACAGGATGATTGAATGGACCAGCAGCTTTAACTTGAGCCCTACCTGGAGAAGAATGTAAGTTGTGTTCATCCTAATTTGTGTATATGTGGGTTACACCTGAAGAAGAGTGTGATGTGTATGTATGTGGGTTATACCTGGAAAAGAGGACAATGTTATTCATTTCTGTTGGTCTATGTCAGTTATACCTGGAGAAGAGAGAGATGTTTGTTCAGCCCCATTGGTGTATGTGTGTTATATTTGGAGAAGAATGTGATGTGATGTGTTCATCTCTGCTGGTGTATGCGGGTTATAGTTGGAGAAGAATGTGATGTGTTCATTCATGTGGCTGTATGTGGGTCCTATAGCAATAGCAATCTTACAGTGATTGGAAAAGACTTAAACCAGAGACATAGGAATGAAGACATAATAGAGAGATGAGAAGGTGCTGAAGGTTACAAGAATTTGCTTTTCAACCTTGGATGTGTTGATACAGCAGTAGGAGTAGTGTTAGTGTGGGTTACTTCCATGATTCTCCCTATTGTATGGCACTGTCTCCTTGACCCAAATGTAGAGCATCAGCTTCACAGAGGGTGTTTGTCAGTGATAGGCCTTCCAAGGCCTATTAGAACAACTAGTATATGGTGAGCATTTATTGAATATTGATTGACTAAGAGAATAAATAAATAAATGAAAATGCAAAAAAAATAAATTAAGCCAGATGAAATATTTTCAATACTATAACTATTAAAATTGAAGAAGCAATGCCTTAGATGTGCTTAGCATATGACAGAGAGGAGGCCAAGTACAGAGCAATACAAAGGCTACATCAGTTAATCCTTGACAATATTCATGACAGTCCACCAAAAGTAGTTTAGGAAATCACATGACTATTTCTGAAGTCAATACAGTAGAAAGGTGCAATGCTCACAAATAGAAGCCAGTGAAATATTGGAAAC
This sequence comes from Zapus hudsonius, assembly GCA_004024765.1. Taxonomy (NCBI): domain Eukaryota; kingdom Metazoa; phylum Chordata; class Mammalia; order Rodentia; family Dipodidae; genus Zapus; species Zapus hudsonius. The sequence continues at coordinate 23,493 of PVHP010004352.1, forward strand.
ATTATTATTCACTCTAAATGGAAAATGTAGGTATTTGCTGAAAGATCTTTTATCATGGGAGCCTCTTCCCCACCACTGGTCAGACTCAGATTTACTCAAATCGGATAGTAAATATGAGCCCACAGGAGACAAGGTATACAAATAGAGTTGGAAGAAAGGAGCTCTATTCATGGAATTTCAACTGCTTGCTTCTGCTTAACATTCATTATATAATAATCCCCAAATGATAGTTTAGCTGTTTATTTATCACAAAGAAAAGAAAGGCAAAAAGGAAGTTAAAGAAATAGAAATTAATTAAGTTTAATGTCAAATGAAAAATAATAGTCCTATATACTTTGTTATTTTATCAAAATTTCAGACTACAATTTAAAGATTATTTAATCACATGAAGCTCAAAATATGATAACCATGGAAAAACACATTGTACTACATATATACATATCTATTTATCCATAAATATATATATATATATATATATATATATATATATATATATATTAATGTGCATATAATATCATATATGTAGTATATATTACAGTCATATATATACATGATTTTGAAGCACATGAGTATTTATATAGAATAGTAACTGGAAAACATATCAAAATATTAAGTCATATGTATGTAAGTGGTGATGTCATAAATTAAACATATATTTCTGCCAATACAAATATTGCTTTGTATTAGTTTAATATAAATAAATGAGAAGCTATTTAACTAATAGTAGGAATCATATATACAATATTATTTCTTCAAGTTTCTGGTAGCTTCAAGCAAGCAGTTCAGCTGAGCTCTGAGACCAGGTATAACATATATGTTGTACAACTGCTTCCTAAGAATCCTTTCCTACCTGACCATATTGGTTAGGAATGCAGAGACTCTCTTCATAGCCTGAATTATTCATGGAAAACCCTTTTTCCTCCACATTCAGTTTTTGTCTTCCTTTCCTCCATCCCTGGGAAGTTGTGGACACAGGACCCACGTGGCTTGCTGCTATCTGACATACCATAGGGTTTCTTTTTCAGAAACCTAATGTCTCTAAACTTGAAATCAAAAATGTTTTTCTCACAGCAACCAGTGTTTGTCACTCTCTTTTTCATCGAGTTTTTGATTGGTGGATAACTTCACATCATCCTACCACAGACTAATGTATATTAAACACAACTCTTTTAAGAATTTTTAAAGACTCAAGTGAAATTTCAGTTATAAACTAACAACTCTCAACCTAAAGCAAATTGTTAATAATTTATTTTTCTTAAAAGATGAAGTATTCAGCCATAGAACCTCCATTAGAGACTTAATTTTAAGGTGCTAATAGATTTGAGGCAAAGGCAGTTTTCCATTACTTTAATTAAAGAGTGGAGATTAACGTATTTACGCTACCTCAGGCTGTAAGTGCTGTGTTCATTCATATTTACAGAACAACATCATTCACTGGGTCTCAGGCAGTCAGGAGCTAGCAAGCAGGGTGTTCTCTAAGGTCCTGTCTTCCTGGGGCCATTTTGTTCATCCTTCAGTACTTGTATCATTTATATCCTTCGTTCTGCAAGATAAGTGATCAGTGACCCCTTTTATTTCCAGCTATTTTTCAGAATAGATTTTTTTTTCACATTTCACTGGTTCAGGAGAATGCCATTTTAACCATAGACATATCATTCTTTGATCACATCATAATTTGTTGATAGGTCCATTAGCAACTAGAAATCATACCCAGGAGGAAAATGCTCCTTAGAAAAAGGATTGGGGATTTGCTATGGACAATATTTTCCTTTGGATAAGAGAGCTGCATGTTGAATATTCCAAGACACTGTAACAAGCATTATTGGTCCTTATGCATGCAACTCAATGTTCATAACGCTGTATATCACAACCTTTTCTACATCACCTTCTCATGGATTTCAACATTTTCCCATCGTACAGTATCATAAGCTTTACTGATCAGGTATTCTCTCCATTTTCTGCATCCTACATCCAGTGATGTGTTGGTCATACCTCCCGTTTTTCCCTTATTGATAAACAGAAGTTTATAGCACATTCACAAGGTTGATGTAACAAAGTATCAGTAACTAGGATAAATATAATAAGAATAAATTAAACCATTATCTAGAATATTAGAAAGGATTTCAGAAAAAGATGGGCAGGAATGAAAGTGCAACCAATGCTAGATGTGTTTTCTTAAGGTATGTGAAATAATCTTTCAGCAGTGGAAGTAGGAAGGACAGTTGCTGTTCCCAAATGCTACTCCTTATAACCCCACTTTGTGTATGAAGCATGGGAGCAGAAAATCACGCACAGTTTAAACCTACTAAGTACGAGGATTATGAACTTAGGCTGTTGCAGTTTGAATCCAGGTCTCTCATCTCATATCATTGCACATATAAGACTCACAGCCTTGGGGGCTGGAGAGATGGCTCAGCGGTTACGGCACTTATCTCTAGTGCCTAAGGACCTGGGTTCAATTCCCCAGTACCCATATAGACCAGATGTACAAGATGGTGCCTGTTTCTGGATTCCCCCCCCCCTGTATGTATCTCTCTGCTTACAAATAAATAAAATATTTTAAAAAAATTAAAAAAGATTCACAGCCTTTATGGAAAGCATCATCTCTCATTGAATGCAGAAAGCAGGGATTAGCAAGACTAAATGTTCTTTCAGATTTGTATGATGAGCAAAAGGCAGGGCCAGGCTAGACCTGGGCTGACCAGGGCCAAGCCCAGTTTCTGCTCTGCCATCTTTCATAGGTGCTGGCTGAATCCTACACTTGCTACCCAAAACCTTTTCCCTGTGTCATTTGATATACATGTAATTTTCATCCAACTAAATCATAATTTTGACTGCAGAAACAATATGCCATGTGTGCAATGGAGATCAGCAAGCCCTCCCTGGAATCTTACTATGCTGTATGCACAATAAGGAGTTAAAAGTGGCGATTATCTAAATTTTCAAATTGTTTGGCCCAAAGGTACTCATTATATTCCAAAGGTTCCTCAACTTTTACTTCAAGTATTGCTGTTTTCATACTTTAAATACCCTATGATTGGGCTGGAGAGACGGCTCAGCAGTTAGAGGCACTTCCCTGCAAAGTCTTATGACCTGGGTTCAATTCCCCAGTGCCCACGAGGAACCAGATTGACAAAGTAGTGAGTCTGGAGTTCCTTTACAGTGGCAGAAGCCTGGGTGCTTCTCCCTGTGTTTTCCTCTTTCTCTGCCTCTCAAATAAATAAATAAAAATGAAATATTTTAAAAATACCCTATGATTGATTATATTAATAAATGTAATAATCCTGGACATCATATAAATAACACATTGCAAGGACTTCATTTCTGTTGACATTTCTTCTAGAAACCTACTGCCCTCTGTTTGAGTTTGTTTTGGGTTGTCATAATCAAATACCTAAGGTTTAGTGTTTTACACTACAATAGGGTTCATTTCAACTAATATCTTGGATTCTGTTTGTATTTTTTCAGAAGGCCGTGAGAGCTATGGACAGCCCAATTCCACCACCAAGACATGGGATGATGGCTGACATGCAGGCAGGAGATGAACCACCCTTAACTCATCTTCTAGAGAACAAACTAAACCTCCACAGCAAGTCAGATAACCCATGAAAGGATAAAGGAAGCAGACACTGAGGATGCCCCAAATAGTCCAAAGCAGACATGCAGAAACTCTTAAGAGTGCACTCACCCACCATGACTCAGGGAACTGAGTAGAAGAGGGTGCAGAGAGATTGTAAGAACCATGGTGGGGGAGAATATCCAGAGGCATTGCCCTCCTCAACAACAACATACAAAGGAAAAAAAAATTGCTCCTTCTTGTACAGTTCACAACCCCCTACCCCATACAGTATACCCACTGAGGTGGGCCCCTGACTGGTTGAGAACAGGGAGGAGGGAAATGTGGGTGTCATCACAGCTTTTCTTTTTTCTTTCTTTCTTTCTCTTTCTCTCTTTCTTTCTTTCTTTCTTTCTCTCTTCTTCTCTTTCTTTCTTTCTTTCTTTCTTTCTTTCGTTCTTTCTTTCTTTCTCTCTTCCTCTCTCTCTTTCTTTCTTTCTCTCTTCCTCTCTCTCTCTCTTTCTTTCTTTCTTTCTTTCTCTCTTCCTCTCTTTCTTTCTTTCTTTCTTTCTCTCTTCCTCTCTTTCTTTCTTTCTTTCTTTTTTTTTTCTTTCTTTCTTTCTCTCTTCCTCTCTTTCTTTCTTTCTTTCTTTCTTTCTTTTTCTTTCTTTCTTTCTTTCTTTCTTTCTTTCTTTCTTTCTCTCTTTCTCTCTTTCTCTCTTTCTCTCTTTCTTTCTTTCTCTCTTTCTTTCTTTCTTTCTTTCTTTCTTTCTTTCTTTCTTTCTTTCTTTCTTCCTTTCTTTCTTTCTCTCTTTCTCTCTTTCTTTCTTTCTTCCTTTTTTCTTTCTTGCTTCCTTTTTTCTTTCTTGCTTCCTTCATTCCTTCCTTTCTTCAATTTACTGTGTAAGATTTATACAGAGCAGAGTGTGACAGTTTCAGGAGGTTCACAGATTCCAGGCCTGACCCCCCTTCCCCTGAGTGGGAGTTGTGTCTGAGCTCAAATTTAGATGCTAAAACTGATTGGTCAGGTATGGATGACTTAGCTGGCGAGGTCTTTAAAAGTCACTGAAACAAAGTCCAGTCTCTCTTTTCCCTCCATCTGACTTTCTAGGAGAAGGACTTCTAAATTCTGGGGTGAGGGTGGGGCTCAAGACTTTTCCCACATGGACTTTTTTCCTCATGATGGATCCCTCTGTTATCTTTCTTTCTTTTGCTTGTTGGGCTGAGCAGCACAGATTTTGTTAAAACCTCTTCCACATGTTCTCCCCACACTGCTGGCTGGTCATCTCTGTAACTTTCCATGTTCCTTTAAATAAAGTCTCCCACTCTACCTTATCTTCTGGTGGTCTATAATTTTAATTCTGTAACTTTATAGAAAAGAATTTGGTACTCTTTAAATTCTGAGGTGCATTGGAAGTAGCAGGGTACTCTTTAAGTTCTAATCTCCAGCTCCACCTTTTCAAGAGGAAATATGTTAATGTTTAGTTTCCTGAAAAGATTTAATTCCGCTATTATTGATTAATTGAAAGTATGGTATTGTCTTGTACTTCAATTGCTGTCATAATGTGATACCATAAAACTTCTCAAGGTAGGGCTGGAGATATGGCTCAGCGGTCAATTCCCCAGGACCCATATAAGCCAGACCCACAAGGTGGTGACCCTGGTGCATTCTCTCTCTCTCTCTCTCTCTCTCTCTCTCTCTCTCTCTCTCTCTCTCTCTCTCTTTCTCTCTCTCTGCTTAAAAATGAATAAATGATTTTTTTAAATGTCATTAACCCTTGTTGCTTTAAAAAAACTTCTCATGTTAATATCCTTATATAAGATGTGGACCTAAAGAAAACAATTTCTCTTGGAAAAAAATCTCACTGAGATCTTAAAAGAAGTGTCTTTATTCCTTATGAGGCCAGTTCTATATAATACAGAGGCACCTTGCACTAGTCCTTACCTCTGCATGATTTCTACATAGCATATAAAGCTTTGGGAGACACACCCAAGTATGTCCAAATCATAGCTCTTTACATATTTTACACACATATTTGATATTTTAACATTTTTCCTTCTTTTTAGGTTATAATCATCCTTCTGTAATATATTTTCCCATCAATAAATCACTATACCTGATAGTTTTTATTACAGCAATATGAATCTCATTTCCACAATAACCTGACTGTGCATTTATCTTAAACATCCCTGCAAAAGTTCAATTAATTTTTGTAGTATTGGGCACTGAACTCTTCTATTACAAATTACATGCTAATTAACACTCCATGGCTTACTCATTTATTTGGAATCTTCTTTTTTTTCCCTTCCTTGTCAGAGTCTATGAGAGTGTGTAAATTCCATTAATAGTTTTTACTAGCTCATTATATGGGTTGTAGAACAAAACTGTAATTTTGAAAATTACAGCCATCTAACAACTACATTTGAAAAGGATGTGACATTTTAAAGGATAATGTTAACTAGTCAGTAATTAAAAACTAGATAAGCCAGTGAGACAGAAACCAACGATTTTCGACACAAAGACCCCTAAGCTCACAACCTTAAAGCAGCCTTAATACTCATCCACCACAACTCAGGGAACTGGGTGGAAGAGGGGGCGGAAAGATTGTAAGAGCCGTGGTGGGGGAGATTATCCAGAGGCATGGCCAGGAGAACCTGGCTGAATACTAGGCTATCCAGACGACCCATGGAGGAGGTTATCCAGCGGATTGGGGAGGGAGGGCAGCGGGGAATTGGGGATAACAACTCATTGTTTGCCCACTAAATATTGTAACTCATTATGGACAATAAAAAAAAACTGCAGCAAGAATGTTTCACAGTGAGGTACACAATGATTAATTTTAATGTTTGTCTGAAATGAGATAAACAGATTCTTTAAGGGACACATCTAACCTTGAGATTCCATTTACTTTGAGTTAGTGAACTGGAAATCACAAGTTATGAGAAGTAGAAATAGACATTTTATCATGAAGATGATTAGAAGACATATAAGACAATTTGAGTACATTAAAATAAATTTTATTTACAAGAAATATTTTATGACCTGTGGTTATTATAATTTCATTTCATAATGGAGACAACTGAAGCCTGGAATTACAAAGTTGCTTATACCATGTTCATCATAATTAACTCTTCCAGGAAGAATAACTCTTGAGAAAATATGAAGCCAAAGGAACTTGAAGAGTTAAAACAAGTAAAGGAAGATTGTCAACCCTGGGGTCCTGGAGTAGAGGAAGTGGTCTGAACTGAGGTTCATGCAGAAGGCTTCCAGAAGTATTACGCACCTGATAAAACAGCCAGATCCAATAGCACTCCAGAGTGACTTGATAGGAATTAGAAGTAGACCAGAAGCATGACTATTATAAAAGTCCTGAGCAAAGAAGACAGAATAGAAAAGCAGAACTCCGAGAGACTGGGTAGCTAATATCTACTAATATCTGTAATGGCTGGTGACGAGGGAAACAGCCATTCAAGAGCCATGTGCAGGTTGTCAGAATGGGTTAGTTTCAAAGAAGGAGCCACAGTTCTTTACCACTGGAGAAAGGCACACTAACAGGCAATGACTTTGTTCAAGGCCATGGATGAGATGAAGTGCTACTTATGGAAAAGCTATTTTGTGTGCAGATACAGAGTACTAAGTATATTTCTATTTCAGGATGCAAATTTGAAAGAAAATGTAAGATGTCATTGGGAAGCTGGATGAGCAGTTCAAAGCCTGCTAATCCCACTGGTCCACTGAGATTTAATTCCCAAGCCACCTGCTTGAGATTTACACAAATGGATGCAAAAGTGTCTGGAAAATAAGTAAAACTATTACTTAAAAGGGCAGGGGAGGTGCCTTAGTGGTTAAAGATGCTTGCTTGCAAACAATGATGACCTTGATTTGATTCACCAGTATCCATGTAAAGCCACATGAACAAAGTGGTGCATGCATCTGCAGCAAGAGACCTTGGCACATCACACCCACCTCTTCTTTGTTTCTCTTCCTCCTTTCCCTCCTCCTCCTTCTTATTCTCTCTCTCACTCTCTTCTCACAAGTAAATAAAAATATTTTTAAATGGTCTAGAGTTTGTTTTCAACAGCATGTACAGATACATAACACAACATACACACATACAAACAAACAAATAAAAGAGCTGGGTGTGATGGCACACTTCTTTAATCCCAGCACTTTGGAGACAGAGGTAGTTGGGTCACAGTGAGTTCAAGACCAACCTGGGACTCCGTAGTGAATTCCAGGTCAGCCTGGGCTAGAGCAAGACCCTACCTTGAAAAACCAAAAAATACAGAAATAAGTAAATGACAAAAATATTAGGAACAATTTTAATAAATGCATTTCAGAGTTTCTCAAAAAAAAAACAACTTCTTGATCTACTTGTATAAGAGACCCTGCATGACTTCTGAGTCATCAAACAATGGCCCTCTGGCTTCAATATTTCTTAGTCACCTGGGCATAGTATTGTGAGGAAAGTGAAGGCTTTTCACACCTTGTGCTGTGGTTTGAATCAGCCTTGAAATTTTCTATAAAAAACTGAATCCACTTTGTGTCTTTCTTTCCTAATGCATTTTAATCTTTTCCTCATAGGAGTTCTTGGAAATTAAATAAGACAATACTAAAGTAAACCAAGTATGCTACCTCATAAAAATATTTTATAATTATTAATAGCCTTCTGAAACACCCTTGAAAGTGTAGCCACTATGCTTTCCAGAGTGTTTTTAAAAAGATTAACTGGGTCCTCCCTCAACACAGAATTTGGATGTAAAAATCAACTTTCCGAGTAAAGTATGCATTACTGGGCAGGTTTAGTTGTTTATTGGACTGGAGGGAAAGAACGAGATAGAATTCAGTAGTTCTGAGAAAGAGAATCCTGGACTCTATCAATCCAATACATCACAATGTTTGGATTCCAATAGAAGAAGATCAGTTTCAGTAAACTACCAGGCTTGAAAGGGATTGCATTAGACAAAGCCTGTGGATTTGTTGTACTATGTTTGGGTATCTAGTAAAATGCTCACACCCCCTTAAAGGGTTAAGAGTATTTCTGTGTGATGCTGGCCAGTCAATGGGTACAGTGGGAACAGGTGTGAAGCCATGACCCTTTACCAGTGAACGTGAATAAAAGCTGCTTGTGAGTTCAGGGCCAAGGTTTGTAAGAAGCAGTCATAAATTTCCCAGGTCTTTCACCCTTTGGCTCACCAATAGAAAACCATGGGAACTAGGTGATGACCTAACCAAGAGATTAAAAGGCTCTGGTCCATGAATGAATGGTAGCAGCCTAGTTTATAGCTAGATAAATGAGCAAGACCTTATGTAAACAGGAATAAAAGGCTTACAATATGCTATGTTAAATAAATAATAGGCAATTTTATGCAGCTGGTATCATTCTTGTAATTGTTTTTACAAAGAAAAGCTCTCCCAGGAATGATGTATCCAAAGTGTATTAATACAAAGGATCACACCATCACAATTACTATGCTAGAATCTGATGGAGAAAAAATTATTTATTTTTCCCTTTGATTCTTGGTCTACAAATGTATTTCTCAACAATGTACTTGTTTCAGTTGTTAAATGTTGGTGTAAGATATTGTTATATAGCATGCTAATTAGAAAAAAGTATGCACTTTGGAAGAATCATTTAACTTTTTTAGTGTGTGTATATTCGTGTGTTTAACGAAGTTTGGTAGCTTTTGTTTAGCAGCACATTTTTTTGATAATTCAGTAAAGATTTCAGTGGGTTCTATGAGCATGTGTGTCTGAAAATAGATTGATCTCTGTTCAGCATCTCAATGTCTCCCAAGAAAACTAAGTACCTGTTTCTGTAAAATCCAAGAATGCCATTTGTGTTTAGATCATTACTTAAAGTAATAAAAGAAGCATTGCCGGGCAGTGTAAACATCAATACTTATGAAATATTATACTTTAAATAACGTCTAAATTTACATATAGATTAAACTTAAAATTTATGAAATGTGATTTTCTTTCATTCTGATGGAGTAATGCCACCATAATTTATGGGTATGATTTATTCACAAATTTCTGTGTTTCTTCATACAACTGAGGCTATGGAAGCCTCCATATTTGGTGGATACCTTGGTGTTAAATTTCAAATTGAATTTGATGTGACAGAGAAGGAGGTTCTATGGTGTGACTGAGGCCTGGGAATTAGTAATACATATGACTGTGAAACTCCTCATGAAGCCCCCTCCTCTCCCGAGGATGTTTACAAAGAGCAGTTTCATTGTCAGAGACTTATGTTTCCTGCCAGCCTGACTTGCTCCCTGCACAGCAAGGACCTTGAGTTTTTCTTTTGAGGGCTAATAATTTGCACGCATATGAACTCACTTGTAGACTGAGCGCTGTCTACCACAGCACACACACTGGATGATGGTTTTATATGCTACCTGAATGTAGTATCACACCTCCTTTTATATGTCATCACCTACAATCACACATTGGTTTTGAAATACAAGAAAAAGTTATTGTATGAAGTGACCAAAACCTGAAAATTAGAATGATGATGAGTTAGTATAGAAGATCTGAGACACTTATAAATTGACGATCTATTTGCTAATGAGGGTTTATTATCAGCAAGCTTAATTATTGAGGGCATCTATTTCATGTTAGAGTACATCAGCATTGATTCTTCCTGCTATCTTCATAAAGAAGACTCATTGTCTCATTCATGATAATTTCTCTCTCTCTCTCTCTCTCTCTCTCTCTCTCTCTCTCTCTCTCTCTCTCTCTCTCTCTTTCAGTCTCTCTCTCACACACACACACTTCCCATACTTCCTGACTGCAGGTCAGAGAAACTGTATGCTCCTGTTTCCTCCTGACTCATCCATGCCTCACATCTAACGACTTTCCTGAGGTAATGTTGGTTTCGAAAACTAATTTCTTGCTCATTTACTTTGTAACTTTTTCTCCTAAGAGCACGTGATTTAACCTAGTGAGGTTAATGATAATGGAAAAAACCTATGCAACAAGACCCATATACTATAATTGCCTTATCTCTTCGACCTTTCCCTGACACTGGTCCAGTCCTTTGACCTAATAAGTAATCTCCTTATCTGTTAGAGAGTTTTAGTAGGTTGTAATATAGACTTTGTCAAGCTGTTAGGATGATTAACAAATTCTTAGCATCTCTATCTCTGTAGTTCCACTTTACCTCTTATACCACAGTTACTTAATGACAAGAAGGACCAGGGACATGTGGTTTCACTGGTAGACTGTTTCATTAGCAACAAGCTTAATTGGGCCAAATGATTAGTGTAGGAGGATAGGAATGGGAGTCAGAATGGAGGCACAAAGGAAGGAGAATTGACAGGCAAGCTAGAGTTAGAATATCAGCAAATGCATCAATGTGGTATTTCTTAGAATATTCTCTGTAGTCTGGACAACTCAACACAGGCCGTTCAGTATTTAAATTCCTAGATGTAATTTCAGTCTGATTGAAAATAGGGCTCTGAATTTTGAACCTTAGGGAACTGAAGGTGACCATGATCATGGGAGTATGAAACCCATTGGCTTTATTATACCAGCTGCAGTGAGAAACACGAGACACAAAACAAAGATTTTCCATTTTTATATGTTAACATTTAAAAGGATGTAAAGCCTTTCTCCATCCCCTTATTCCTCCCATCTACATAGCTGTTACATCCTATCAGAACCACCTAAACTTTTCCCTCCTGAGCCAAGTTAGTGATAAAACAGCCCTGATCTGAACAAAAGGAAGTGTGCTCAATGGCATAGCAAATTGTCTTATAAACAGGGAGATAAGACATTTATGAAAAATTCAATGAGAAAATCAAGACAAACTCAACAAACTCTATAAAAATCATTTATTCCTCAGGTTAAGAGTAATTAACACAATTTTGAAAGCAAGTCACAGCCATGCCCTGCTCCTCACAGTGATGACCATTCCCACCAAACAGACATGAAATGAACATCTTTCCTTGAGGAAGAATATTATCTCTCACTTCTTCCAAGTCAGAAGGTGCAGTCCAGACACCTTATTCATTATCTCCAGGGCCATGTGTGTCTTGAAACCTTCTTAATGTGATTCTCTTTCATTTCACGGTCCATGTTAGCCAATGATAATATTATTGATTTTTGTTTTTTATTAAGTTAGAATTAATCATTAGGACAGTTAATGTGTTGTTTTTCAACCACCAAAAGCTAAGAGCAAAGTGTGTTTTATAGACTTTTTACTTCATACAGGAGAGGTACTTGAGTTTAGCAAAGAAAAATAAATCAAGCTGGTTCTCTATACACCTATTAAGGGTAGACTCACAATCTGTCCCTAATGACACACCTCCTCCTGCAGGGCTCTTCTTGCTAAAAAGACTAAGTAGGAAGCTTAACCTTAATCAAATTAACTCTGGCTCCCTGGATGGAGATGAACCACCACTCACACATCAGCTAGGGGCCAGGTGAAATGGTAGAGGAAGGAACTGATGACACGAACAAGAATACTGCTATGCACCAAAGCAGAGATGCAGAAGTTACTGAGAACTCAACACTAGAATTGACTTAAAGCATGCTCACAAGAGCTCTGGGAAATTTGTGGAATCGGGAGCAGAAAGATGATAAGAGCCACAGAATGGGAGGGAAGTATCCTACCCCACATTGCCTACCCCTACATTGACTGACCAATACTCTAAGGATTCCAAATTCTCTTGGGTCTACCTTTCAGTGCCATAGATATATTGGGATCATAAATGCCTGCATCATTGTGCATCTAGTTTTATTTGGGTCTTTAGTGGGTAATGTCCTCTGCTCAGAGCATGTGCTACTTAAGAGCAAATAAATGTTCCTCACAACATTCCTGGAGGGGATGGCAATGGAAATACAATGTTTTTAGAGAAAGAGCAAGGGTGCTAAATGTTTATTCAATAACAATTCAACATCTGTAAAAAAAGAAATTATTCAAAATTCCTTTTCTGGCAACTAATTCCCCTATATCTAGAAAGAGAGCTTTGTGCTCTTCTAAATATGAGTCTTTCAGCGTCGGTGAGGGTCGCTTTCACAACACATATTGTCTTGGTTGTCAGCCTCCACCTTCCATTCTAATAGCAGTGCGATTGGGCTTGGATTACTGCAACTGTCAAAGTGAGTGAAATGAAGCATGACTCCCATTGCTTTATCCAGCAGCATTTGGTGTGTTTCCTCAAGTAATTATTCACAGGATGAAGCACTTCGCTTTGTTTCTCCATGACAGAGGATGAAACTCACTATAAATCAATGTCTTGTTCTTATCCAGACTTCCAGAGCAAGCAGCTCTGAGGTGGTAGGAGATATTTGGAGGAAAGGAAGATTTCTTATAACAAATGAAGAATGCTCTATGGCTCATCTAGAAAAATAATTGGTAGAATAAGGGCAATGAGCTTAAGTTAAGAACACTCATGGAAAGAACTGGAGACATTGTTTAGTGGTAGATTCTTTGCCAAGAAAGTGCAAGGTCCTGTGTTCAGTCCCCAAACAGGCCAACACATAAAGAAAAGAAATCTTTGCTAGTATGAATTGAGCTGCTATAAACATGGTTAAGCAAAAAGCAAGAGACTTATAACGACAGCCGATCAGTCAACCCAGGATAAACCAGCAAGACAGACACCAAGGATCTTCAACACAACCTCAAGCAGAAGTACAGAAACCCTTAATATCTCAACAATAAAGCAGCCTTAATACTCACCCACCATGACTCAGGGAACTGAGAGGAAGAGGAGGCAGAAAGATTGTAAAAGTCATGGTGGGGGAGAATATTCAGAGACATTGCCCCCCTCAGTAACAACATACAACTGGGGGGCAGGGATCTGGGTTGACTCCTAGGCATAAACCCTACCCCAAGGACTGAGCCAGTTTGCCTATGGAGGAGGGTACTCAGCTGATAGGGGACAGGGAAGAGGGAAAGCTAGGAATTGGGAATGCCAACACATTATTTGCTCATTCAGTGTATCTAATTATGGAAAATAAAGATATAATTTTTTAAAAATTCAAGCAAAAGCACATACAAGTTGGCTAGAAAATGGGCTTAATAAATGGTCAGAGATATGAGTCCATATATTTCCCTTAGGTTTCTGAGAACAATAACATGGTATTATGATCTTAAATGAACATCACAAAGTGACGTGATGCTCTTGTTTACACTTTTAACCTTAGGCCTGTTCCATGTTCAAGGCATAAAGAATAATATGTAGAGATTTGTGTTTTTAAATTTAATTTTTTTAAACATAGTTTACACAATTTCCGATTACTGGATGGCACACAGTTGATCATTGACTATACACTGGTAAGAGTAAGATATAATGTTTGTCTCTGAACTATCCAGCTTTATTAACACAGTAAAGATCTAAGATATAATGAACAGAAATCAGCAGGGCTTTTCAAAAGCACGTTTGTCTCAAACTTGAATTGTGATGGCATCACCTTTGCAAGGTATGATCAATTCCAGTGTATGGCCTCAAAGATTTCTTATCCCAGCATGCACTGTGGCCTTCAGTATTAGTTTACTACTTTGTTCATATTGGAAAGTTTCTATTCATTTTACTTTGAAACCATTCTGGTTTGTTTCTCCTAGTGGCCAAGAGACTGGCTGAAATTAAGTTGGGAGACTTCTGATACTATGTCTAATAGGACTTGCAATTCCCCCTTAGCACTCCTGAGCACTGTCTTGAGAACAACAGTGTAGGCAGTCAGAGAAGAAGAATGAAGATTCAAAAACTGAGCCTTCCAGATAGGGGCTGACAGCACTGTGATATCTCTACATGGTCAAGTACCCCATTGATGCAGCCAGGTAAGCAAGACCTAGGAAAATTCATACAGGAGTCATAGAGTAAAACACACAATCATGAATAACCGAACATTGATTTTGGGGGGGTTTCAAAAAACCAAAAACTAAATGTAGTCTCTTACCAAAACACAAACATACACACACACACACACACACACACACACACACAGAGAGAGAGAGAGAGAGAGAGAGAGAGAGAGAGAGAGAGAGAGAGAATCACTTCTTTACTTCTTTCTATTTATGGCTCTGTCCACATGTTTCCAACTCTTATAGATGTCATATTTAGGTCAAGAGAAAGAACAAGTAAATATTGAGAACTGCAAGTTTATTTTCTGAAGCCATGAATGGTGAACTGTTTTGAAATAGACACATAGGGCCTTAGACACAAATAAGGCTCACTCTCTGAGAACAGATATATGGGGCATTAGATGCAGGTGCACCTTCCTTCCATTTCCCAGGCTGCTGCTTTATCTTACCGTAATGTTTTCCCTCCCAGTTGCTAAAATTCTTCTCTTGTATTATACTTAGCAACATAATTTTAACCCACTTCACATTCTCACATGCACACCCTTGTCTCCCCCATCCCATCCCTATCAACATGATTAAATAGTTTTTGTTTTGTTATATTTTCAACAAGCTTGAAATTGGATTTCTATCTCTCCATGTTAATGAAACCCTGTGCTTAATACACTTATAAAACTTAACTCATATAATTTTGCTATATTTATAGCCTTGTCTCCTAAATTTAATGTCATAAAAATGCTATTTTTATTAAAGTTATATCTAGCATCCATATATTATATCCATTTGAGAATTCAGCAATGAATTTTCTTGGATTCCCAAAATTGCCTCCATGTATGTTTTAGCCCAATATTTTATGTGTTTCAGTTTGAAATTACTAAATACAAGCATATGATGGTCATTCTGTGTTTATATAAGTAGTCTGAACTAATGTAAGGTATCAGTTATTTTATCATTGCTAGGACAAAGTACCTGAGCAGAAGCAGCTGATGGCAGGAAAGGGCTTGTTTGATTTATGGTTCCAGTGGGTAGTTCTATCATGTTGGGAAAAGTGTGGCCGAAGCAGGAAACCAGCATTTGGACACCATATCAGATGGGAAAAAGTAGAGAAATGGAAAGAACAGAAACCGGGCTAAATTGTAAAACCTCAAGGCTCATTCTCAGTGACATACTTCTTTTGGCAAGGACATATCACCTAAAGGTTCCACAACTTTATTGAATAGCGCCACCAGCTGGGGACCAAGTGTTCAAACACATGAGTATTAGGGGGTCATTTTACACTTGAACTACCAAAAATAGAAAATGTACCAGAGTGTGCGAATAAATGTTTCTATAATTCTGCAGCTATATTATTATGTAAATTTAGACAAAACACTGACTTATTTAGAAAAACAAGTCTTTACTGCTGAAATTAAGTGTTTTTTAATGCTGTAAAGGTAAGCAAATAGAAAATCTCCACCAAATAAACATGTAAATCAAAATGGATTTCTTCTGTAAAAAAAGCTTATTTATGAACACTGAAGTTTCAAATTATTTCCAACCTGGGAAATGAACATTGTATCCAAAAGGTTGTTGAAATAATAACAAAAGGAAATGAATGAAATAGTTTTAGATTCATTGATGGGGAACACAGACAGACAGACAGACAGATAGATAGATAATAGATAGATAGATAGAGTTGTAGTTAGCTTTCTAGTTGCTGCATAAAAGAACCCAACTAAAATCAGCTTGTGGAGGAATGGGTTTATTTGGCTTACAGACTTGAGGGGAAACTTCAACCTGGCAGGGGAAACAATGGCATGAACAGAGGTTGGACATCAACTCCTCCACTACACTGAAAATAGAGGCAAGAAGGCGTGCAAACACAGGCAAGGGGAAGCTGACTTATAACCCTCATAAGCCCATCCCAACAACACTGCTCCATTGAGGTTCTAATACCCAAACTGCCATCAGCTGGGGATTGATCATTCAGAACACATTTATTTGTGGGAGACACCTGAATCAAACCATGACAGTTAGATAGATAGGTAGATGACATAGATAGGTAGATTAGATAGATAAATAGAAAGATAGATGATAGATATATAGATAGATAAATAAATAGATAGATAGAAAGAAAGAAAGATAGATAGATAGATAGATAGATAGATAGATAGATAGATAGATAGATAGATATAGAGAGTATGTATGGGTGTACATTCAATGCATTCCTTACATGACACTTTTGGAAATCAATGCTTCCATGGTTTACTCTGTTATTTCCCTCATTCGTGCAGGTAGCAGCTCCCATATCATCTCCCCTGCAGAGGGGAGCACAGATAGCAGGACTCCAAATGGTCACATCTGCATCAGAAAGTGCAACTCTCTCAAGTAGATGAGGGGCTCTGGAAGAGATGAAATGAATTGCAGGAAGCTGAGAAAGGAAGATTTATTTATTCATTTTGATGGAAGAAATAAAGATGGTGAGAAAGAGAACAAGCTGTGAGATACGTGGAAGGAGTAGAGAGGGGGGTCCTGAAGTCCCTTTGGGTAGACCCTCATAGAAGATGATGTGGGACATGTCTAAAGATGAAATTTCCTTAGTGCCACTCAGGATTCTCTCTCACATGTGGGTTGAGGATCGATCTCCCAAGCCTCTTGAGAACTCTGCCTCAGAAAGCTCTGGGTTCACACATGGCACAGTAGCTAGACTCCTTGGTACCTTTAAACATTGTGGTGACTCTCACTGGGTGTGTGAGAGAGCAATTCATGACTAACATGAGATTCATTCCAGACCAGTTTTGTGAGAGCTCAAATGTTAAAAGGAACTAAATAAAGTGACGATTCCTGCATTTCTTCTAGGGACATTGTGTTGGCTAAATTTATGTGCCAATTTCCTGGGTGATAGGTTTCCCAGAGAGTTGGTCAAACATTATTTTGTATGTTTCTGTGGGGGTGTTTCTAGATGAGATTAACAGTTAAATGAACAGATTGAATAAAGTGGATCTCTTTCCCTCAGGAGGTAGTCTCAGCCCACAAGTTGAAAGATCAATGGAAACAAAAGATTGGCCCAGCTTTGAATAAAAGAGAATTCTCCCTTCCTAATTTGTTTGAGTTGTGATATCATGCTTTTAAAATCCAGTTTAATTTTACATATTAATAGAGTGAAGTGTGCTATCTTAATATATCTTGATAGTATGTACTAATTAAATCTACATTCCCTTTATTATCCTGCCCTCCCTTCCCAAAGGTTGACACCTTAAAAAATCCACATAGGAGATATAGCATGTGTTTTTTAGTTTTGCATATCTGGCTTACATCACTTAACATTCCCATTGCATCCACTTTGGGAAAAATTTTTATTTACTTATATCTTAGTGACGTCTAGTTGCATAATATTCTAGTGTATCCATACTGTATTTCCTTTATGATTCAACTGTTGATGAGCACTGGATTTATCTCTCACAATATCTGTGGTGAGTACTGTCCAAGAGCCATTGAGACATCCTTTTGCTTAGCATGTTAATTTCATATCCTTTGTTTAGGCAGCCAAAGGTAGTATAGATGGAACACCTGGTAGAGTGTTATGTGTTTCTGATTGACCCTCATATAATTGTCCATAATGTTTGTACTAACTTATGTCTTGCCAAGCACTGAGTATGAATTCCCTCTCCTCCACATCCTCTCCAGCTTTGTTATTGTAGTGTTTACTTATCATTCTAACTAGAATAAAGGGATACCTCATTGCAGTTTTGATTTTAACTTTCCTGATATATAACATTTAGAAATTTTCTTATGTGTGTGAACATTTATACTCTTTTTTAAGATTTATTATTTCAAATCATTTACCTATTATGATTATTGGATTTCTTATTTCTTTTTACTTCCTTTATCTGGCTGGATTTTTTTGTCACATACAGATTTGACAAATATTTTCTCCTATTATATAAGTGTCTCTTCACTTTGTTAGGAACGGGTTTTGTGGTTTTCTTTGTCCTCAGTCGAAAAAGGAAGCCTTGACTCTTCCTTGCTTTCACACCTGCACTCTTTTATATGGAGCAACCACACTGTCTCTTCTAACTGTACCTGTTGAGCCACGTCAGCTTGCATGACCATGTGAAGTATAAGTATAGATATTTATAATTGTTTTTTTTTTGTTTACTGGCTCTGTGTTTCTCTGAAGAACAATGACTAAGATGAAGGCCATCACAATATTTGTTTCTCCTTTACTTTCACTAACATAGAAGAATAAACTCAAAATATGTTAAAGTTCTAAGACAATCTTGCAATTAGAAGTGGTTTTGAGGCCAGTTTTGATGGGTGTAGTTAAAGTGAAGAGTTTCTGCAAAGCTTACTGCAATGTGCTAGCTGTTATTTTGGCTTTTCTATGTGTCTTTCCTCTGGGAACACAGATGCCGTATGTGAATATGCAGTTTCTACATTGCAAACACACATATGTCAGATGCATGAGCAACTGACAATACAGAAAGAATTTCCCTCATGTGTAATTATTGAGTTGCCAGGTAAATATGGAATTGCCTTCCTTTGAGCTTTTGTTTAATGAATCAAAGTTATGGACTTTGAGATAGAGTGATGGAATGAGGAATGCCAAACAATATAATTATTGTTGCCACCAAAGAGGCAATGTGGAGTCTCAACAGACTCGCATCTTGTTGATTACACGTTAAGGTAACACTCAATAAATATTATGTTCATTTGTGTTTCAAAAGCCCTAATTGATGCTGAACTGTGCAAGGCAGAAGTTTAATAATGTATGCAAAATATTACACAGGCAGTTGGGGCTTAATCAATTTAGGATACGACATCATAATGCTTGCTCTTTTCTCTAAACACAGATGAAAAGCAATGCGAAATGCATCTAAGGCCTCTGAAGTAGGCCTAACATGAGAAGATACAGCTGCACATGCAAGTATTCTTTGCCCTAAATTTTACTCCCAGTTGGGGTTAATGTAGTTTTTCATTTTCTAAGGGCCTTCATGCATTGCATCTTGATCTCTTATCCTCTACCCTTTCCAAGACCCCTTGACAGAGACACTAGGACTTTCAGAATAGGCGTATTGCGGATACCTGGAACTCTCTAGCTCTCTATAAATTACTGGGAGCTAGTGAATCTCCAATTCCAGAGGAGTCTGCATACTGTAAGGGTTTGGGGAAAGTAGCCTATTGATTTAAGCAAGAAGTCATGATTAAAGTTGAGGAAATAGGATGAGTAATAGTGCCTATGATTTTTTGGTCTTTGTGTATAAATCAATCTACAATATCCACTTTAAGAAGCATTTTGTTTATAATAAGGCTGTCTATTTTCATGAAAATCTAGGGAAAACTTGCTTATCTTTAAAAACCAATAGGCCAGAAATGAAGAGAGTAGGAATTATTCAATCATCTCATTTTCCCTTTATCAAATGAATCTCAACTTTTTTTTTCTCTATCAATTTTTAGCTTAACTAAAGTGTTAAAGCTCTGCAAGAGAGGATATTATTTGCCAAGTCAAGATTAAGCAAAGCTCCTCCCCTTGACCAAATAATTAAATAATTAGCTAATTTTAAAAGGCCACATTGCAATCCAACTTTAGAGATTCCAGGAAACCCATCCCCTTCCTCAAAGCCTGTGCTCTGTGCCGAGTCAGAACAAAGTGATACAAAGTAAGAGGAAGAAACTTGCTAAGGGAGTAAACACTAGAAGTTCCATACAGTTAAAGTAAGTGTTAAACCTAAAAAGGTGGAGTCAAAATGCTGGGGAAAGGTTAAGCTATTAATATTGCCTGTACAGACTGTCCGCTCCCCCTATATAGGTGGTTATATCTTGCAGAATTCTAGTCATGGTGAGTGTTTCCATAAAACCAATTCTTAATACTATCTTGAGTTTTCTGTAATTCCCTGCCCACCCTCCACACCCTTCCTATCCCCTCCCACCCCTTGACATTCTGAACCTTACAATCACAGACTCTGGCTGGTAAATCCAAGGGATGCAATTGGGTTGCATCCCAATTGAGTTGTTGGCTAGGTGGACCCATGAGGTCCCTGAAATAATGCAGGCCATTGCCAAAACCACTGGTTACCTGCCAAAATTAAAGTTAACATCCTTTAACTGAAGACACCACAGGCTGTAATCACAGGATATCTGAATACCATGATGGAATTCAAAGTGAACTAGCTCCCTCTCAACTAGCCCTCATAGCTCTGGAAAGCATATTGGAGCCACCGGAGGACAATTGTCACCAACAGCATGAATAAGCAAGGGACACTGCAACCTATGAAAACAATCAGCCTTACAAGAAGTACACACATGTGCAAAAGTGGCACACAGTCTCTGCAGGTAATCAGAAATTCTCTGATTGGACATGAGTCCCACTCAGTGGGAGGGAACTCATATCTGCTACTGGAAACCATGTCAGAATCAGAGGAAAGGGGACAATGGCACTACAAAAAAATCTCTTAAACAGATTTGCATAACCTCTGTAACCTAAATTGCTCTCACGCTTGGTTGGAGAATCTGTTTAATTTCCAGAAGTCAGAGAAAATGGAGGAGAGACTAGATCCATTGATAAGACAAGAAGATAGCTGACTGCACACCATGAGACTTTCCACCTCTACCACATTTTCCAGGGCCCCAGAGAAATTGCCCAGGAAGTGACATAATG
Organism: Zapus hudsonius; assembly: GCA_004024765.1. Classification (NCBI taxonomy): domain Eukaryota; kingdom Metazoa; phylum Chordata; class Mammalia; order Rodentia; family Dipodidae; genus Zapus; species Zapus hudsonius. Next base: position 44,497 of record PVHP010004352.1, read on the forward strand.
AATATTAATTACTCTTACTGCTGCCTGACAATCAGCCCCTCGATGATGGTGACAGACAGAATAATCAAAACCTATGCAAGCAGAAATCCATAGGCTACAAAGAACTCACTATTAAATCAGACTGCCAAAAGGCTTATCATGACTCGGGGAACTTTGTAGACAATAGTGCACAAGGATTGTAAGAGTCAGAGTGGGTAGGACTACCTTAGGCATTATTCCTACTGCCCCACAGGGACTGACTGAGGACTTCAAGATCCCACAGTGACTACTATAATCCCAGTGAGAAGAGTCCCAGGGTAATAGGAGTTGAGGTGATGGGATACTAGTGCATAACATGTGTGTGTGTATATATATATATATATATATATATATATATATAATATAAATGTATTATTTATTTATTTTTAATACATAGAAACACTGTATAAACAAGTCTTGTGTTGGTACCCCCTATTCCCCATCCCTGCCCCCAATCCACTGAGGGCTCTCCTCAATAAGATTGTTGGAACACTCCATGGCATAGAGGGCTACAAATTATGCATGAAGTAGACAGCTGGTTTTTGGAAGGAGAGGGCAGTGTCTCTGTTTGTTCGCCTTACCATGGCTCTTATAATCTTTCCACCCCCTCTTCACAAAATTTCCTGAGCCGCGGTGTATGAGTTTTAAGTCTGCTTTACTGTGAAGCTCTTAAGGATTTCTGGATTTCTGCTTTGGACTATTTTGGGTATCCTTGGTGTTTGTGTCCATTTATCTTGCACAGTTTTTTTTTTTTTATTTGCTGTGGAAGCACCACTCTTGCTCATCTCTCCACTTCCTCTCTGGTTTCCCTTGGGCCTTAGATGATGTGTTAGGGGTGGTTCATCTCCTGCCTGGGAGTCAGTCATCATCACAGATCTTATGGGTGGAAATTTTAAAAATAACTACCCAGAAAAAAATTTAAAAAAGAAGAGGGTTTAAGAGTGTCAAGCTATCCATATTTCAGGAAGGATAGGACTCTGAAAAAGAGCAGAGCTGGTTTGAGCAGGCTCTGACTGGTGTCCATGAATGGCACCCAATTTCGCTTTATTTTTTGTGCTTTCTTCTGGTTTGTGTTCCCAATACAAGGCATGCAGCTGGGTGCTGAGCACTCCATTGCTTAGTCTCTGAGACAGAAGAGTGGGTCTGTTTCCTGATAGGAAAGGAGTCACATGGACACCTCAAAAGGATTGGTGAATGATCCAGAACTTCACTTATCTACTTCAGAGTGCAGTCATTTTAAATGTCTCATTAGGAACTCACTTTCTATGACTCCTCTTCTCTGTGGCACACACTGTTTTTCTTTTACTTCTTTTGCTTTTTAGTGGCAACCAGGCTTTGGGTCCCTGTTCCCATAGAATTTTGCCACTTCTTTCCCTTTTTCTATTCAATAAAGCTTGCTTCCTCTCTACAATAAGCTTTCTCCTCCTCTAAAGTTGATTTCTCTGTAATAAAGCATCTCTTTGAAAACTCATCCTTTGGTGAGATTCACTCCTGAATTCCCAGAGACAAAGAATCTGGCACCACTGACCAGTAGAGAATGGTGCTACCGAGAGTCCAGCAGCCTAGTTCAAGAGTTAAGCAGACCTAAGAGTTGAGCTAAGGCTCCATTACTCTCAAAGACATCTGTTTCCTGTTTCAGAAAGAGGAATCTGATTGCTATGTAAAAGGAAGGTCCTAGGAGGTCATTTGCAAGTATTGTGTTTTTATGAGACATAAATATATTTAAGTGTGCATTCTTGGGTAATGTTTATATACCAGAATCTAAAAATTGCTGAATTATGCAGATTTATTTCCAATCCACATTATCCCATCCTTCTGTCTCTCATATTTAGATGAACCAAGTTATTATTTATTGCATGGAGAAAGAGAGAGAGAGAGAGAGAGAGAGAGAGAGAGAGAGAGAGAGAGAGAGAGAGAGAGAGAGAGAGAGAATGAATGGGCCCACCAGGGCCTCTTGCCACTGCAACAGAATTGCAGAAGCATGAACCACTTCTTTGTGCATCTGACTTCATACGGGTACTGGGGACTCAAACCCAGGTCATTAGACTTTGCAGGCAAGAACTTTAACTGCAGAGTCATCTCTCCAGTCCCAGGATTATTTGTTTTTTGTCAGTATGACTGGTGCTGCAAGTCTATGAGCAATTATGCAGCATGCTCAAGGCCCTGGGATCCATTCTTAGCACTGGGGGGGGGGGGGGAATGAAGTTTATCTATTACTATTACCATTACACTTAGAAACTGAGGAAAGGGAAGGCAAATGCTGACTTTGAATATTGAGTGACCAAGTACAGCACAGAGTGGCTTATTTCTACCTTATTTTGATTCGTTTCTGAATATGAGCTTTTCCCCTGTCACTTATTTCTCTGTCAGGGCCTCTGAGAAAATTCAAAGGAAGCAGCAAGTATATTTATTCTCAGCAGGCTCCTGGCTCATGGAAATCCCAAAGTGGTAGCTCCTGTATTTAATTCAGGTGAAAGAAAGATACCTTTAGTTAGATCATCAAAAATGTACAGCTTTTAAAATTGTTTACCCTGAATTAAAATTCAGAATATTTTAAAAATTAAAATCATACTTCCTTTTAAAGTGGGAAAACTTGGTATGTTTAGGCTTGAATTTCTAATGTGTGATGATGGCTTTACACTTCCAAGCTCCCCACATTCTCCTGAATTACACTCAAGCAGCCCTATTCTTTCTCATTAGCTGCAAGCACTTGACATGGTAACACTTTGTCTTACACTGTTGGCTCAAAGAAATTTATTAACATAGTATTAGCCAGAAGAAAGGGACTGAAAGCAACCCTATCAACTTGTGTAACTATCAATTCAGAAGCACACTAATGACTCTTTTAAATATCTTATTTTCTTGATCATTGGTATTGGTGAAGAAATAATGGGTTTCACCAGATACAAGGCATCACAGTGAGGGGGCAAAAAAGGACAAAAATTTTGCTTAAATTAATATGTTATAAAAAATGGTTCACTCTTTACTGAGTTATCTACAGCTTTCCTGTTTGCTTAATCTTGTATTTCCCCTGGTACCTGCTATAGAAATGATATAAACGCTCATGGAGTGAAAGAATGAAAGATTTCTCCAGAGGCATAAGACAGCGGTAATGAAAATTAACATCAGGCTTTCACCTGCAACCCGAGATTGCCACTTTGAAAAAAAAAATGAATGTCATGTGTGGAAATGTACATTATCAGTCTTTTCTTCCCGTGTGTTGAGATAAATAAAACTGTTTTATGATCCAGAGGAGAGTATCAATGTGCTTTGGATATTTTATCTCACCTGCTCTTTTCTGCCTATGCCTCATGGGGAACAACGGACTGCTTGCAATATATTTCTTTACATTTTACAGAGAAAGGAAAATCGTCTTTAGGTTAGTGACAGCTACCCAAAAGAATGATTAGAAACAATACATGCATTAAAAACCTATAAACCCAGGTGTCCCAAGGATAATCTACAACTTTTCTAAGAATTGCTAATTAGTGGGAAGTTATCCATCACTTCTGATAACTAACTTATGGGTTTTTCTTGTATATTTTTTGTGTGTAGCATGTGGTGTGTGTGTGGTGCATGCATGTGTCTGTGCTGATGCTGTGCTCCTTAGGATCACCTGGGAGGGCTAGAGGACATCCTCTGCTACCCCCTCCATCGTTCACCTGCCTGTTTTTTTTTTTTCTGGGGATGGAGTCTCTTGCTAATTCCTGAGGTAGTGCTTTGCAAGCCCCCATGATTCTCTTGTCTCCATTTCTTACAGGACAGGGTTTCCAGATATGTGTGACCACACCCAGATATTTTGTCGGTTCTGGAGATTCTAAATAAATTGAGCTGCCTTGGGGCCATTCAGTCCCTCATGATTGTGCAGGAAGGACACTTAAGACTAACAATCTACCAGCCCTCCTTTACTCTTTTTTTAATACAACTTTACAGTGGATTCTACTCCTGCATTCCCCAAACAAAATCTCAAGCACCAATATTTCTTTGCTATAAGAGGATGATTTTTAGGCTGGACATTCTATAAAGATGTGAGACAGAAAAGTGAGATAATTTGGGTTGGCTTGGCATATTAGTCACAATTAGGAATTAAACTTCAGAAAGAAAGTTGGAGATGGTTAAGGAATCCATAGTGGGTTCCTGAAGATTTGCTGAGAGAGATGGAAAACTGATGCATTGCAGAGGGAAATGCTGGCATATCTAAGCGGTGCCTATGGGTATGCATCTCTACCTTCCACTATGTTTGGATGTGAGACCGAACGTCTCATTCACCAGTAAAATAAGCTTCATCTCAACATACTTAACTTTACAAGGCCCTCAGGGCATTCCCCTCTCCTCCAAGTGAATTTTATAATTACCTTCAACAGAAATTGAAATAATGAATTTGAGAGTTCTGGTGGGGGGGAATCCTTCCATGTTCAATTTCTGAAATCCGTAATTGTGTGCATCTTTCTGACATTTCCAAAGAACTGATATTTTTATTACTATTTATTGGATGCAGTATCACAGCAAACTTCACTATTTGATCCAGATGTTTGTATTTGTTTACCTGTTTACTGATCAAAAGATCGTCATATATATTCCAATGTCTGCACATCTTTTCAGGAGCTGCTTGGGATCTGAGTGCAAATCTATCTTAATACAAGGTAGGGAATCATTCTTCTCACTCTCACCAGTACCAATAATGAAAATCCCTCAAGAATAAACCTCTGTAGATTTCAGGTTTGAAAAACAATATTGACTTATAATGTAGTTTCTCATTTACTTATTACAGATGCAACTCAATATATCTATTTACTTTGTATTTCACGGCAGAAGAAAATACATAAATGACTTGGAAATTTTTACTTTCACTTTTTTCATTCTTTAATTACAAGCCACCATCAAAACTTTTCAGGAAAGTTTGAAGACTTGAGGATTTCCTCTTCCCAAGGTTACCTACTGAAGGTAAATTTATCTGGACACTCAAGCAGGCTAATATTGTGGCTCCCTCCTGCCAAGCCCTGGGATTGGAGCACATTCTCACACCCAGTTAGTTATGCAGAATATAGGAATTCGACCTGAAAAACTGATAACACTGGATTTATTTACTTTTCAAAGATGATTATATTCCTGGAATTGAAGTCACAGACGCCAGCTCAGTATCAAAGGTCTGTTGTTCATTGATAACATGTGAGGAGCTCATTCCATCTCCACACTCTGTAAAAGCAGCTGTTTGTGGAGCTTCCTCTCCTAGATGCATTCTGCATTGACGTGCTTCAAAGACAGTGCCGATGCTGTAGGTCTGCTAAGAACAGCCAAATACTTTTCTCTATCTCTGTTCCTGAATGGACTCTGCTGATGCCTTCACCTGTGCATGGCCAAAGTGCATTTGTCTACTATACTAGAGAAAATTCACCATATACTTAGTAAGCAATTTAGAAATAAATGTGGTTACCATTATATTTTTTTGAGGCAAATGGGCATGCGATTCCTAATCTGAATAATTTATTTTGAGGTATAATTAGACAAGGTGGGTAGAGTTAGCATCGTCACATGACTTTTGGAAGTGCTTTTTAGGGGGGTGATTCTTTTTAATATATCCATTAATACTGACCCATTCAATTAATACTTCCTTGGTTTATTGATCAAACACTTAAACTCTCTGAAGTAACTTGGTGCCTCCCCAGTGCTACAGGAGCTCAATTAGAGTGGTGTAATCAGAAGAACATAGGAAGGATAATTAGCTAGCTTATATGACCTTCAATGAGTCACTTGATCACACTGCACCACAATATTTTATTAGCAAATTACATTCTGCCAATCTATGTTTAAGTAATCCTTAAGTGAGATAACATGAAATGATCTAATGAACTTCTTGTTTAATATAGTACTTAATTTGTATTATTTGATATTACTTACTGTATCTACTTATTTATCATCATTTGTTAAAATGGAGTGTATAAACTTGAAGAATGTAGCTTACATAACTGTGGCAGGAAAGCACTTGTTTCATAAATAAGTTATCTCCTTCCAGTTTAGCTCAGTAAATTACCATATATAGAAAACTCCAAGTAAAAGTGTGAAATCTCCATGATTTGAGCCACATAAAATGCCACCAGGTTTTTTGGGGAAAGTCACAATCATTTTAGAAATGTCGATGTTGAATTCTACACTAGCTGCTGTCCTCCAGAAGAGAAGAGAAGCTGTGCTCTCCTTCTGCAAGGTAAGAAAAAAATATTTTCTTCTACTACCTATTCTGTATTTCCTCCACCTTCAGCAAGCACCTCAGCAGGTCTTCGTTCTTTACCTGGAGGGATGACCCATACTTTCATTCCTGATGGGTCTGGGCCATTGTTCACATTGCTTTGATTGGGGTGTTGTAGGTTCCCATTGACTTGGATAACAGGGTAACACCAAGAGGCGCCCTATAGTCTCCTGCACTCCAGACATACTCTTCCTTGACTCCATTGTGGAGGAGCAGTCCAATTTCTCCCTGGTAGTATGGATCAATCACTCCTGCTAACACTGTAACTCCTTTCTTGGCCTGTTGACCGGAGGGCATCAGGAGTCCAAAGTGGCCAGAGGGAAGTCTTAGCTTCCAGTTCAGTGGAATGTTCTTTGTGCTCCCTGCCAGAAGTACTCCCCCTTCTGGAGCCAAGACTTTTAGGCCAGAGGAGCATAAGGTTGCAGAACAGGAAGCAAAAATTAGGCTAATGGGTCACTTGGGGTTATGGTAAATGGTACCATTCCCATTTCCACCCCTTGATTCCTGGACCCCTGGATCCGGGCTATAGGAGAAACAGTACCATATATAAGATGCTGGTTCAGAGAATGCACACCCTACTGAAGAATGCTTCCCCAGCCCTCCAGGCTAGTGCCACCTAGTTGGCTCTGTAACTCGTTATTTAAAAGGCCATTCCATCATTCTATAAAGCCAGCTGCTTCAGGGTGGTGGGGCACATGGAAGGACCAGTGAATTCCATGATCATGAGCCCACTGCTGCACTTCCTTGGCTGTGAAGTGAGTTCCTTGGTCTGAAGCAACGCTGTGTGGAACACCATGACAGTGGATAAGGCACTTTGTGAGCCCATGTATGGTAGTTTTTTGCTGAAGCACTCCATTCAGGAAAAGCAAATCCATACCCTGAATAAGTGTCTATTACATTAAGGACAAAACACTGTCCTTTCAATGATGGAAGTGGTCCCATGTAGTCAACCTGCCAACAATTAATTCACTGGCTGGTCTCCTCGAGGAATGCTACCATACCAGAGTCTCAGTGTTGGTCTCTGCTGATGGCAGATCAGGCATTCAGCAGCAGTCATAGCCAGGTCAGCCTTTGTTAGTGGAAGTCCATGTTGTTGGGCCCATGCATACCCTGCATCCCTGCCACCATGGCCACTTTGTTCATGGTCCCATTGACAGGGATGGCTGAGGAAAGAGTTTGGTCACTATCCACAAAATGGGTCAGCTTATCAACTTCATTATTAAAGCCATCCTCCTATGAGGTCACCTTCTGATGAGCATTAAAATGGGACACAAGTATCCTTATATCCATTGCCTACTCAGAGAGATCTATCGACATAGTTCTCCCTCAAATGTCTTTCTAACCAATTTTCTAATTGTGCTCTTTCCAAGTCCCAGACCATCCAGCCAAAGCATTGGCTACGGCCCAAGAATCAGTGTACAGCCTCACTTCTGGCCATTTTTCCTTCCAAGCACTGCCCGAAACTCTGTCCATTGTGAAGACTTCCCTTAACCACAGTTCTTTAGAGTTGTCCCAGAAATGGGCTGTAATGCTGCAGCTGTCCATTTCAAGAGGTACCAGCATAATGTACTGCACCATCTGTGAACCATGCCTAAGCCCTCTCCTCCTCAGTCATTTGATCATAGGGCACCCCCATGATGCCTTGGCACATGCTTGGGGACAAAAGGCATCATAACAGGAGTAACAACCATATGCATTTGGGCAACTTCCTGATGCAACTTACTTGTGCCTTCAGGCCTGCTCAGGCCCGATCACATATATACCACTTCCACTTGATGATGGACTGCTGCTTTGCATGGCCAACTTTATGCCTGGTGGGTCAGACAACACTCAGCTCATAATGGGCAGCTCAAGTCGCATAGTAACCTGGTGGCCCATTGTCAAGCATTCAGCTTCCACTAAAGCCCAATAGCAAGCAAATAACTATCTCTCAAAAGGGGAATAATTGTCTGTGGAGGATGGAAGGGCCCTCCTCCAAAATCCCAAAGTCTTCCTCTGTGATTCACCTATGGTGGCCTGACAAAGACATCAGACAGCATCCCTATCAGCCACCGACACTACAAGTACCTTCGGATCTGTTGGATCATATGGCCCAAGTGGCAGGGCAGCCTGCACAGCATCCTGCATCTGCTATAGAGCCTTCTCTTGTTCTGGACCCCACTGAAAACTAGCACCCTTCCAAGTCACTTGGTGTATGGGATGAAGTAACACACCCAAGTGATGAATGTGCTGCCTCCAAAATCAAAATAGACCTACCACACATGCTTCTTTCAGCAATTTCATTTCCAAAGAGTTTTCACATTTCATCTTTCTGTCCTTCCTGGGTGGAAACACCTCAGGCATCTCTCCATTGTTTCAAAGTAAAGCAGTTGGGCCATAATCAAAAGCCAGTCTCTGCCTTTAAGTTAAACTTGCTTTGAGGTTTTTCTAACTTCAAATCTTAAATCCTCAGTCCCATATCTATAGCCAAGTAAACAGTCCATTACTTAAATTTATCCTTGGTCAAACTCTCTGGGCATGGGCAGTAGGACATATCCACCCATTGACCCAGGAACACACTTTTATTAAGGTTTTCTGCAGTCTCTCCTTCCCCATAGAAAGTTTACAAATCAAGCCTCCAAATGCAATTATCTCTGAACTGATCATTTCCAAATTCTCACCAGAATAGTCTATAAAACTTGGCTTACTGCTCAGGAAAGCATCTTCAGGTGCAGGTATCAAGTCCATGTCCATTATTCCAACACACAAGTTCCAGAAGATCAAAATCCACATGGTCAGATTCATCTCGGCGAATCGCCCCACCCCTGGTACCAAATCTGTAGTAGAAAGCCACATGCTGCTGGGATGAATCTCCAAACCAGGTACAGTTTATGGGAGGAAAGGAATGCAAAGAGGCTGCTCCCCTTTCACAGGTACAAGCAGAGAGAGAAACCCATCACCAACACCATAAAAACAGAAAAGCAAACAGGCAGGAGAGCCAAAGAGACAACAAAACCAAACCATCACAGATGGAGAGAGGCAAGGCAAGAGAAATTAGGTGAAAGAGGGTCACCAATGTTGAATGAGCAACAAGAAATTCTATATCCTTAGAAACAACCAAATCAGACAAGGAACAGGGGAGATGACTCAGTGATTAAAGATACTTAAGGAGCCTATTGGCTAGGGATTTGTTTCCCCAGTAAGCACATAAAGCAAGATGCATGGAATGGCCCATATGTCTGGAGTTTGTTTGTAGTGGCAAGAGCACCTGGCATGTCACTCCCTCTTTCTCAAGTAAATAAATAAAAATATTTTCTAAAAATTTACAGAAAGCCAATCAGAGAGCTGTTAATTACCCACGTAGAGATTAAATGCCACTCTTACCCAGGTAAGAACTTCTTGCCTCTGCTTTATTGCAATGTCCTCTGCATTCTCAGAACATAGTTCACTGTTTTAAAGCAGTGTCTGCTGATTTATCTGAATATCCTTGGCCAATTTCCTCTGGCAGCTCTTGTAGCACCTTCAAGCACTATACAGTCTAACCATCTGGGAGCTGGCTTCTTTTCCAGATCCAGAGGACCTGAAACTGAGATCCAAGGAAAATTCTTATGGAGACATAGAACCTGGACTCCAGGGGGAAGCCCTAACTAATCATGTGCCTACAGAGAGGCTACACCCATTAAAATCTTACCGAATTAACAATGTTTGTCCCATTTAATAGATATTGGCCTCATTCTTCATTGGAGATGATGGCTAACTGCCAGGAAGGAGATGAATCATCTCTATCTCATCATCTAGGACCACAATGAAACCATAGAAGAAGTTGTGAGATGATAAAGAGTGTGGCTTCCACAAGTCAGACAAACTACAAAAGGGTAATGGAGACAAACACCAAAGATACTCAAAATATTCCAAAGCAGAAACCCAGAGACTCTTAAGAACTCAACAGTAAAGCAGACTTAAAACTCACCCACCATAACTCAGGGAATTTTACAGAAGATTTTTTTTGGGAAGATTGTAAGAGCCAAGGTGGGGGAAAATCCTGAGGAAGCTGAGGGCACCACCTGGTAAGAGGGGCCACAAACAAATTGGAGGCAGCCTAACCTCAAAAATAATTACTTAGGCCTGCATCTCCCTGTCCAAGTTATTGGTTCCTCCCCACACAGAGCTGCTGATCAAAGACACTCAAGGGGTCCCAAAATGTGACAGACTTCTGTCAAAGCTCTTGAATACCTGTTCCACACCTAAGGTAAGACTCTATTGCTGAAGAAATCACAGAATATTATCAAACATGAAGAGATCCTGCTAGATCCAGAATAGTAATCACCTCCCAGATGGTAGTATGTTTAGCATTGGAAGGTGTTGCATGAGCTGCCAGGAGAAATTGGTCAATGATATTTGGAGAAAGCAGAGAACACTGATATACAAAAATATAGACAGTTGTCACAAGAATGCTTAACACATGGCTATATGGAAGAGACTGGCAAGTCAAGAAATGCTCATCCATGTAATAGTGCACTAAACTGAGGAGGGTAATCAACAGCTTACTGATTGGCTAAGAGATCTGTTTAGTGACCAGGAACCCTTAACTGGAACTGAGATCCACAACAAAATCCTATGGGGACCAAGAACCTGGGCTCCTAGGGGAAATTCCCACTACCAGAGAACTACAGATAGGCTACACCCATTAGGAGCTAGCCAAAATAGCAATGTTGTCTCATTTAACCTATATTGATTTCACTCTCCCAGTGTAGATTCTGTTTATATTTTTCAGAAGGCATTGAGAGAGCTGGGGACAACTCAATTCCACCAACAAGACATTGGATAACAGCTGACATCCTGGCCAGGAGACAAAGCACACATTTTGCCTTTACACAGGGACGAAATGAAACCTATGAGAAACTGATGAGACAAACAGGAGACCACAGCAAGTCTGATAACTCATGAAAGGTCAGTGGAGACAGACACAAATAATACCCAACACAACCCAGGGCAAAGATCCAGAGATATTTAAGATCTTAAAAATAAAGCAGACTTAAAACCTACTCAGGGAACTGAGCAAAAGAGGGGGTAGAAAGATTGAAAGAGCAATATCTAGAGACATTGCCCCCCTCAGCATCAATACACAAAGGGGGAAGAAAATAAAAAAGAGAAAGAACAACTGGCTACCTCTGGTTCAGTTCATATCCCCCTAACCTATGAACAGAGCCATTATGCGCACCGAGGAAATATTCCAGTGGGTAGGGGACAGAGAGAAAGGAAATAGGGACGCATTCACAAGATTTGCTCAATGTATGTACTTATTCATAATAAAGATTTTTTTTTTATTGTCCATAATGAGTTACATTATTTAGTGGGCAAATAATGAGTTGTTATCCCCCATTTCCCGATGCCCTCCCCATCCCCAATCAGCTGGATAACCTCCTCCATGGGTTGTCTGGATCAGTCCTTGTGACAGGGGACCATGGATAGCATAGTATTCAGCCAGGTTATCCTGGCCCTAGTATGTTGTTACTGAGGGGTGTCATGCCTCTGGATAGTCTCCCCCACCATGGCTCTTACAATCTTTCTGCCCCCTCTTCCTCTCAGTTCCCTGAATTGTGGTGGATGAGTATTAAGGCTGCTTTAATGTTGTGAGTTTAGGGGTCTTTGTGTCGAAGATCATTGCTTTCTGTCTCACTGGCTTATCCTGTGTTGATTTAATGGCTGTGGCTGTGGATCCCTTGTTCATCCCATCATTTTAAAAAACTGGTTACTTATTGCAGAATTCATAGTTCTCCATTTCCTGAAGTGTTCCAGAAATAAAGTTGAGGAGGGTTCTCAGTGAATTGGGGGCAGGGAGGAGTGAAATGTGGGTATCAACATAAGACTTGTTCATATAGTGTTTTTACTTATTAACAATTAATAAGTAAAATTATGCAAAAAATAACAATTTTACATATTATTTTACTTTTATAATAAAATGCTGCATTTAATTCTTGAAGCCTGCTAAAAGTTTTAGTAGTATAATTACTGTTATACAAATAAAATGGAAGTAGAAAATAAAATAAAAATACAATTATAAAAAGAAACTGGGCTGAATTTATAAGACTCAGTGATGGAGTTGAGATTGTTGAGAATGGTGCTATTTGATCAGTACAATAATATAGAAGAGAAATGGACAGAAGACAGTATGGTGGTCCTGGGCATAGGGATGGGCTGGAAATGTGCAATTCCAAGACTCAATGCAACCTAGTTGAGAGCTTGTACTGTGAGATTTAGAATCTTGAGAAATTTGCCTATATTGTTAGAAGACATCGGAGTTATAGCCACACCAAAATGAAGAGATTTCAGCAAGCACCTCAGACATTTTCTTAAAATTCCAGAAAATATAACAAAAAGACCATACTATGAATCAGTAGGAAGACATAAAATTCAATATAAGCAAAAAGTCACAAGTGAAAGGAATAAGCAAATCTGTCAAGAACAATATTTGCTATAAATAATTTGACAAGATATGACTTAAAACCCTATGAAAGACAATGTATTCCAGATTCCCTATAATATACCTCACACAGTGAACATAATGCAATGAAAATTACCATAAATGGGAAGAAGCAAGAATATCTGATCTCTAGCTGGATGTGGTGGCTCAAACATCTAAACCCAGCATAATAAAGGCTGAGGTAGGAAGGTCACTGTAAGTTCCAGGACAGCAAGGGCTATAAGGTGAGTTTCAGGTCATCCTAGGCTAAAAGCAAGAACACAAAGGAATATCAATATCTAAACAGAATATATGATCTTTATGTAAGTAAAACTTAGTGCTTCAAAAATATGAAAAAAAATAAAAGATTAATATAATCTTTCTATAATAAAACACAAGGACTTTAAAGTAACTAATGAATTAGTTTTGAAATTTTTTTCTTAAATGGTAATCATAAATAAAATAATAAGGAACTGAGGAAAATAAAATTGAAATAAAATACAATAAATTGGCATAAATCATTATATTCTTGGGAAAAAAGGTACTTTTCTCAAAGAAGACTCCCTAAGTATAATTAACAACAAATACAAGACTGCAGAGAAAGGGTTAATAACTGTGTAGTCAAATTGGGAGACACTCTCCAATCTACAGAGTAAAGATTAAAATTACTTTAAGGAAAAATAAACAAAAGATACAAATTTCTCAGTAATATTGATCAATGCCATATAGAGATAAATGGAATCTTAGGAAGTTGGAGAGGCCAAATTAGCAATGTGTGGCTCATTTAACCTACACTGATCTCACACTCCAATTGAGACTCTGTTTGTATTTTTCAGAAGGAAGTGAGAGAGCTGTGGTCAGTCTAACTCCACCAACATGCCACAGGATGATGGTGGACATCCCAGGAAGAGATAAACCACCCCGGCCTATTGTGTAGGCCCCAAATGAAACCTTTGAGAGAGAGGCCTGATAAACAAGAGACCTATAGTGACTACAGTCACTACAAGAGACCTATAGTGATACTACAGCTCATCAGATAACCCAAGAAAGGTCAATGAGACAAACACCAATGATATCCAACACAACCTAAAGCATAAATCCAGAGACACTTAAAATCTCTTTAATAAAGCAGACTTAAAACTCACCCACCATGACTCAGGGAACTAAGTGGAAAAAGAGGCGGAAAGATTGTAAGAGCCATGGTGGGGGAAAATATCCAGAGATATTGCCCGCCTCGGCAACAACACACAAATGGGGGGGGGGGCACCTGGCTATGTCCTATGCTACTTATAAACCCACCCCACCCCATGGAGTAGCTTTAATATATGGGTATACACATTTTTTGTTGTTGTTTTTTTGAGGTAGGGTCTCACTCTAGCTCAGGCTGATCTGGAATTCACTGGAGTCTCAGGCTGGCCTTGAACTCACAGTGATTCTCCTACCTCTGCCTCTTGAGTGCTGGTATTAAAGGCATGCACCACCACACCTGGCTTGGGTATACACATTTTTAAAAGTACTTATAATGCAGTTTGTTGGGCATAACATATGCATTTCACTAGGAAAAAGCAAGTGTTACTCACCTACGGCTCATGACTTCCCCCACCATAGACTTTTGACTAGGTCTTCAGTACCAGACACGTATTCCTTCCCACGGACTGGGCCTCTGGTCCAATTACAGAGTTGTTGTTTACTCCTATAATAGACATGCCACGATTGTACCAGTTGGCAAATTTGGCCTGGATGGCCAATCTCATGGCTTGCAAGGTCCACTGCTGTTGACCACCATTGAAGACTTCTCTCTCTCATAGGTCTTCATGCAGCTAAAACTTTTTCCAGCTTTCTGTCAGCTGGTTATTAGGGAGGAGGTTTTCAGCTCAGCTCAAGCTTAATTTCTCAGTGATCTGTAGCCCAAACTCATGTGCTCTTTTGAAGTAGGTTCATACCATCTAGTTTTAGTGAGTACCAGGAACCTTTGCAATGGTCTGCAATGTTTTGGGGCCTAAGAGAATATGAAATACAAAAACCAAGTTAATCATATTGTCGTTGTCATCTACATGCCACTGGAATAAATCTCCAAACCAGTCACAGTTTGGGGAGGAAAATATTTACTAAAGTAACAGATCCAAGCAGAGAGAAAAACCCATTCAGTACCTCCAGCCTGCACACCCCAACTCCAACTCCAACTCCAACTAACAAACAGGAATGCAGACCAGAGCTCAGACTGCTATTTTAATGTGTATAGCTGGAATTTCACATCCACCTTAGAAATAACTTAGGGCTGAAGGCCAGGCCAAGGTGACACCTCTGCCAGTCAGGAAGCTATAGAAAAACTGATAAAATCTTGAATCTATTTGGGATATCTATTTAAATTTCCACACTCCACCACTGGCCCCCAATAGATTTATAACTATCAATATTATGTTTAGTCCATCTTTAAAAGTCGCACAGACTTATCTGAAATTTAAGATTTTCTTTTAACTGTAAATTCTGTAAAATAAAAACAGGTCACAAACTTTTAACCTATAATTGCACAGAATAAATATTTTCAACTGCTATGAGGCATGACAAGGAAAGACTGGGCCAATGCAAACTCAACAAACATCCATATCTGCAGTTCAAGACCAGTAGTGCAACCAGTGACTGACAGTCTCCAGATTTTTCAATTCTGTCCCTCCAACTTGGTTGAGTAGCTGGGAAAACTTCCATCCCGAGCCAACAGCACTCCACGGTAATCCTCGTACCCTTGTTCTGGTATATACAAAACATCTTTGTGTCTCCATTGTAAACTATAGTCCACCTTGCAATGGTTTCACTGGCCAATCAGGGACTTCACACCCTGTTCCATATACCTCTTCTCTTCAGTGGCTCTAGGAATCATATGCATTGTATGAAAAACTCCACGTATGTATTTTTCATGTTCCCAAAAGCAATACCAGGTATTTCAGTACACAGCCATGTTGTTAATCCAGGGATAAAATAAATCATGACCTTATAGAGCAGATTCCTTCCTTTCAGTTATTTCCTTTTAAAATAATTTGTACTGTCCATCATTTTGTCCTTCCTGGGTGGAAACACCTCAGGCATATCTCCACTGTTTCAATGTAAAGCAGTTGGGCCATAATCAAAAGCCAGTCTGTGTGCCAGTAAATTAAACTTTCTTTGAGGTTTTTCCAAATTCAAATCTTAAATTCTCAGGTCCATATCCATAGTCAAGTACAACAGTCCATACTTAAATTCAACCTTGTTCAAACTCTGGGCATGGACAGTAAGATGCAGACACTCCTTGGCCCAGGCACACGGTTTATTAAGGTTTTCTGCAGTCTTCACTTCCCCTTAGAAAGTTCATAAGCCAAGCCTCCAAATGCATTTCTCTCTGCACTGAGCATTTCCAAATTCTCACCAGAATAGACTATAAAACTTGGTTTACCAATCTGGAAGGCATCTTCAGTTGCAAGTACAAACTCCATGTCTATTTCTCCAGCACACAAGTTCCAGAAGACCAAAATCCACATGGTAAGATTTATCTCAGATTTATCACCCCACTCCTGATACCAAATCTGTCATAGTCAGCCACACACTGCTGGGATGAATCTCCAAACCAGGCATAGTTATGGGTTGAAAATATTTATTAAAGTAACAGATCCAGGGCAAGTTTAATAATGAAGTAAAAGATTGGCCCCATGTTCACAGACCCAAGTAGGGAGAAAAACCATCCAGCACCTCTAGGCAGCACACCCCAAATCCAACTCCAACAAACGGGAACTCAGATCTGAGCTCAGACTGCTCTTTGTATATGTACAGCTGGAATTTTACATCTACCTTAGAAATATCTTAGGGCTGAAGGTCAGGCCAAGGTGACACCTCTGCCGGCCAGGAAGCTGGGGAAAACCTGATAAACTCTTGGGACATCCATTTAAACTTCCACACATATTAAACAAATTAAAGACAAAAACTCTGCAACCATTTCTATTGATTTATCAATAAGTAAAACAGATATATGGTAGGTTAGAATGAAAGATTAATCAGCATATATATGTTAAAACATATTGCAAAATATTAAAGGTAGAATTTATTTAATATTTGAATGAGTTTCAGCCATATAATTCTGGTTTTTTATTTTTAGAATTTTTCATAATCAATTATTAAGAAAAGATCACTTCAAGCGTCTTAAGATATTATTTTTTCTTCTTCTTATAGAACAACTTTCTAAGAATAAATTAAAAGAAATAGGATTACTAAGTCTAAAGGTCAAACAAGACTTAAAATTGATAGAATTTTTCCTATAAGCAGTAGTCTTTATTATTACTGGTACCTACTGGATCTGGGCATGCACCATGTGATTTCTCTTTCATGGTTATAAAAAAAAAATCTCCTAGGGAATACTAACTGACTTGACCAGTCCTAACAAATGTTAGGTATTGTGGCTCACCAATACTAAAAAGCTTCTGACCTCAGGATTATTGTATATGTTAGAAAGTGTAAAGGAAAAATTATTAGCTTTCCCATTTGATTTAAACTGATATTTATTACATATCAATCTTATGGTGTTTATGGTTAATTATAAGATTTTTAGTAACTGAGAAAAAGAGGGGAGAGAAACAAATTTTATTTATTAGTTTATATGTACAATTTTTGAGGGGGAATTAGTCAGGAGTGGGCCCAAAAGAGGGAATCAAAAAGTGTAAAAAAGTGTAGCACTGTCTGCCTGCTCCAGAGGTCAGCATTTAATCCAATCTCACCGAATCTTCTCTCTCTCTCTGTCTCTCTCTCTCTGTGTCTTTCTCTCTTTCTTTCTTTCTCTCTCTCTCTCTCCCTCATCCAGGTGTTAAAACCCCTTCCTTAGCCCAGACCAATGAGCTGTCTCTCCCTCTCAGGCTAACCTACATCAGAGGGTAAAGCCCACCACAATAAGTTTATAAATAGATGCTTGCCAGGTGGACAGGTCTCTTTTCATTGCTTGTCACCTTTCCTGAACATCTAGGTCCTTGCTCTGCTAAGCTTCCCCTTCATCTTAGCCCTGCTGTGCTGAGATTGGTGGCAGGGGTTGGGGGAAAAGACCCCTACTCCTGTGTGGATTCTCTACTGTCTTCTGCCGAAAACATGGTAGGAGTTCTCTCTACTTTATTTCTCTCCCCTTCTCTTAATCTAATAATCTTTAAGATCTCTTTATGGATTTTAATTCTTAAAATTCATAAGACAAGGATATGATGTCTCTTCTTTTAGTCTATGGATTTTAATTCTTTAAATTCATACAAGGACATAGGGTACCCTAAATTTATTGGTACATTGGCATATCGGTGTATTGGCAAAGAACCCCCAAACTCCCATTTTATTAGAATTTACATAAGAATCAAATATTATTATAATCAAAGGATACCTTTATTGAAAACCAAGCCTAAATGTTTTAAGTACTTTCATCATTGAATTCTAATTAAAATCATATGTTATCACTACAACATTTAAGGAAAAAGAAATTAAGAGAAGTTATGTATTACCCAAAGTTACCTGGTAAGTATGTTGCAGAACTAGAATTTAGAATTGTACAGGTGGTCTGTGGGTGGTGGGAAGCTCAGCCTCCACCCACACATGAACATGAGCACATAACCTCTATAAGCAATGCACCAGAATATCTAATTTAACTCCACATTTTAAAATTTCTCAGGAACTATGAAACGGTGTTGGCTGGTTAAGAATGTTTCAAAGCTGTTGTGAGCCCAGTCTGCAATGTTGCTTTAGTTTTCCTTCATCATCTCACACAGTAATGAAATTCAGCATGAAAACAAATATTATGTCTTCTTCCAGTAATGCATTTCAGTTACTTAAAGTAGACTAATAAGAACATTTCCCACGTTTATCAATTAGTCCAGTGGACATGAGCAACTCCTCTAGAATCATTAAGTGTGTCCCTACCCAAATGAATATTTGAACACTGGTAGTTTCCATTGTAAATAAGCTGCCCAGGGGCCCAAATAAAGAATGCAACATTGAGTGGATGGATCAGCATGAAACTCCACCAATACTGTGAATCAATAATTAATATTCTCTCCACATAAAACTTTTTCTGTTAATGATAATAAGGTGTGTCTTATTGTTCTGTGGCACATTGTGTACTAAATTAACAGTTATTTGATATATAGGGGTTTGGTTTTCTATTCATAGTTCCATCTCAGTTTTCATTCCAGATGGCTTCCATAATTGGTTTACTGCCTTTGAAGACTTTGGCCCAAGTCAATTATATATCACAACAGTTAATAAAAGTAAACCTTTGCATTTATTACCCACTGAGGGATAACAGGTACATCCCATATGTTAACTACATGTGTTCTGTATCTCAAATCCAAAGTCTCTTGTATCTTTAACAACAAATAGGTCACTACCATAGTAAAAAAAATGTGTTGTTATCACTTTGAAGACTCAGGCTTATAAATATTGAACTTATTAATCAATAATTGGAATCTAGCTTTTAGAAAACATAATATTTGGGAAATGTAATGAATTAAGATATGTATGCATTTTTTATATTACTATGGTTTTATCAAAATTATTAAAAGAAATCTCATGTAATTATTTCTCCCTTATTCCCAATAAGTGAGTTGAGATGATGGAAAAAAGGGTAATAAGACAACTT
The DNA here is from genome assembly GCA_004024765.1 of Zapus hudsonius. Taxonomy (NCBI): domain Eukaryota; kingdom Metazoa; phylum Chordata; class Mammalia; order Rodentia; family Dipodidae; genus Zapus; species Zapus hudsonius. The sequence goes on from PVHP010004352.1 coordinate 63,829, forward strand.
CTGATGTCATAACTCTCTGTGGAGGAAAATCTCAGTCTTACAATCTGCAGTGGTTTGATGTGGTGTCTCCTATAAACTTAATGTGTTCTGAATGCTGGATCCCCAGATGATGGCACTTTTGGAATTGGAACCTTTTTGGAGGGGTGTTGTTAGGGGCTTATTTACGGGGGTTATAGCAGCTTCCCTTTGCCAGAGTTAAGCTGAAGATATTCTCTGATGTGATCATGTAAATGTTCACATGACATTAAAATTATGAGTACTTAAGAGAAATAAAGATCTTTATACCTTTGACAGTCTGACCAGAAAGCAAAATATCAAGTCATCTGACTTGTTGATTTTTAATAAAAGGACAAGGTGTACAATATTCTGAACTTGGGTAGAGTAAGTGCTGCTATATTCTGAATTCTGAGATAGCTGAGCTTTATTCAATACTTATTTCAATCAGTGTGTTTAATGATCTAGCATCCCTGGCATGTCCAAGAAAATTCAAAAGTTAAGGATGGTCCTGTGAACTTACTCAAAGGCACAGATCATTAAAATAGAAAATTTTCTCTTTTGACCTTGGCCTCTCTGACTCCATAGTTCAAATTGTAGCTTGCTATCATAAATGTATTATCCAATGTGTTGAAATCATGGAAGGCATGCTAGAACCTCTAGATTATACCAACATTCTTTACAAGAGAAGGTCTGTACATATGCATGAAATACTTTGTTGTGGCATTAGGATATGATATATGTTCCTTTATGCATTATTTACCAATATGCTACTTAGATCGACCTCTGCATATCAAATTATTTTCCATCTTTTATATATGGGGTGTTCTTTGATGATGGACATCCTCTCTTAAAAAGCCTGCACAAGCCACATCTTGCTGAAAACTGCCCTTTTCTGTAGCACTTTTCTCTCCTTAATATCTAAATACCTACACTTAAACTGATTAAATGTTTGTTAAAACTTTTTTCTTATTATGTTCTCATTTTGTTTTATAACCTAAGAAAGGCTGATCACAGCTTTATTTTTTCTGATATTGTGATGAAATTAATTTTCACATCATTGTCCATAAAAGAAAATTTCTTAAAAAAAAACTGCCAGGAGCTTCCACAGTGAAATGCTAATATTAGCAACAAATTAACTCAAAAAAAAAAAAAAAGAAAAAAGAAGGCAAAGAAGTAGGTTCTTTATATAGTGTGGGAGTAAAACTAAGGCATGTTTTAATTGGAAAATGTTTCAATAGCTGCTCAGCATGTGACCATTAGAATTTCTCAGGCTCACTGGGGATGGAGCCTCAAGTAAGACTGGCCTTCACAAAAATTGCAAATGACAAAGCTTGGGATTTGTGTGCATATCCCCTGCATCCATTTCATCCTCTGTGCTCACCATCCATTCCATGTTGCCTCTCATTTCCCCTTAAGAATACCAAGACACACTTCCCTAAAATAATGACTATAGATGCTGTAGGCTTTGATATATGCAGTAAAAAGGTTACTTCAGTGAGTTTTGGATTCAAGTAATGGTAGAATAACAAAAGGACTAAGCCTTTTATAAATATACTTTTTTTATAAAATTTTAAGTCATGACCACATTTTGTGAGGGACATGATAACTGTCATTTTCTTCTCTAGATATGTTATTCTAAAATTTTTGGGTTTAATAAAATCTACTAAGACTGGGAAATGCACATCCCTCCTCTTCCCCATTGCATCTATGGATATGGGTGTCATTGAATTTTCCCCCAAACCAGCCACTTTGATATACTTCAAAATGTTTGATTGCTGAAAGGATAACTCAAGACCTGTTTTTCTTACAAATTGTTTCACAGTTATGGATTTTCTAGGATTTTAGTATATATTTCAAGAATTATGTTGAAATGATAACTCTAAAATCCTATAAACCAGTATGTCTAAATATCTTGTGACTTGAGGAGAAATTTCATTTTAATCACAATTTGTGTATTTCTGAAATCTGTAATATGCCTGGCTCATAGCAGGAAGCTCAGACACATTATTAGTTAGAAAAATGAAAAAATGATAAGGAAAAATTATCAAATTCAGAATGCTTTGAGGGGTGTAAACTGTCTAATGACATTGTTGTCAGTTGTTTAAATGGTCATCATGAAAAGAACCGGTCTACCCATCTGAGTACCAGAGAAATAGAGAGTGTATGTAGTTGAAATTTTATGCAAAGTTACTTTGAGGACATTAGAATTAAAACAGAAACATTTTCCTATACAACACATGTCATTAGACAGTTTATACCCCTCAAAGCATCCTGTGATTAAAATGAATAACACATCTAGAGAAGAAAATGACAGTTATCATGTCCCTCACGAAATGTGGTCATGACTAAAATATCTGTTGAATTTATTTACTTTTCTATTGAAATTGAACACAGAGTTCCAGTATCAATTTTGCTCTCATTTTGAACAAAATGATCCACTTCTTTTTAAGGCAAATTGTTGTTTCCTTAAAGTAATTGTACATTAACTACCTGAGGAAGAATGGGTGATTGTCTCACCTCTCCAAGTTAAGCTCCAATAAACTATGGCAAATTCATCAAACTTATTGTGAATGAGATAACTCATAACACTGTTATTAAAATCTAAAGTTCACCTAAAACAACCCCCATTTGTGCCAGTGACCCACAAAATACTAACTGGGATTCATTTACTTACTCAAGCATGTATTGATTAAAAATATACCAGCTGACTGGGGAAGGGGGAGGGGGCAACGGGAAATTGGGGATAACAACTCATGGTTGGCCCACTAAACAATGTAACTCATTATGAACAATAATATATATATATATATATATATATATATATATATATATATATATATATATATATATATATATATATATATATATATATACACTATAAAGGAATGAAGTCTCCTCACTTATTACTGATCTTCTTTGCACCCACATTCTAGAGGACTAAAAGAAAACATTGTGGACCAGCATTTTCCTGGAAAATAATTAGCCAATAAAGTACCATTCTGGGAAGTCTAATTTGCTCCGTTTCTGTCACCATAATTGTATTCTTCCACTAAGACAAACATCTCCCTATACTCTTAAGCTTCATGTAGATTTACCTTAATCTTATTGGATGAGGAATAAGTGGAGTTGATAGTTCAAAAAATGTAATTAAAATAGAGCATATTTGAATGGATTTCTATGACATATTTAAGTGTATTGGCATACTTAAGTGGATTTCTATGACCAAAAACATCTGCTATACTTCTAATAGGTCATAACCACACTCATGTTTCTAAAAAGAACAAAGTAGGTAAAATATCAGTAATATTACCTCTGCTTCTTGCTTGTGAAAATAAGGTGCCATTCAGGGCATTGGGATCCTCTGTGTCTTCCTCAGAATAGGGCTCAGACCTAGCCAACTGAAGCATGAATTTACCAATGGCATAATGCCAGCCAAGACATCTTTGGTCGAAACAGAGGTCATCATCAGTCTCTCATTAGAGATTTGTTTCCATGAAGAACTAAAGAGGAAGAGAACTCAGTGGTGCTCCTTACAAAAGGGATGAGAGCTTGGGAGAGAGAAGATAAAGGCCATTGAGAAACAGAAGCCACTGAGAAGATATAATAGTATAAAACATAGGAGGAATTTCTTGTTTTCTGGTTGGCAGATAGGAAGTTTGGGAGTTGTCATTTCAATTATAACAAGAAATAAATAATTTTCCATCTAACACTCTCCCAACTGAGCTATTTCGGTGCCGTAAGAAATAAATAATCTTATTTACCACATATAATTGCAAGCTTACAATCTGTATTCTTTCTGAGGTTTAGAATCTTCTTTTTTGAAGTTTGGGAGCTTTAGAGTTTGTGTTATATCAAGATTAATTTTCAACCCATGCAAAGATAAAACTCCTGCAAGGAAGTGGTTGAAGTAACCAAGAAATAATGTCATCACAAACTATCCATCATAGTATTGAATGAGGTCTCATAATTGGAAAGTTATTTAAGCACAGCAAGTGTTACTGTGTGATTACATGATCAAATACCACTGTTATCTTTCTGCTCCCAAACACAGGTCATTTCACAGTGGAAAGGATACTGGTATATAAAGGGACAAAGAAAAAGAAATCTTATGAATGAAATCATACCACAATAGACAGGGTATCAATGCACTCAGGAAATTGCAACAATGATCAGTGTAATCCAACCAAAGCAAATACTACAGGACATAAGGAGGTAATGTCAAATAAGAGGCTTTATTGGATTGGCCTCTGAAGCAGATAAATGTGCAAATTCAAAGCTGATAAAAAGAAACAAGTTTGCTACAACCCATTAAATAAATCAATATCACTCTTCCAGCTCTAATCTCATGATAACTTTTCATTATAAATCATGACCTGCACTTTTTAGCAATATGCCTTCAGAACCCTAGCTTTAAATAAAATTAAGATTTACGCTTACATATTGCTAATGTGCTTGTCACTAAATATCAGCTCAAAACAAATTTGCTATTTTATACAAGGCTTTTCAGTTTCATGAGCTTTCAAGATACTTATATTTCTACAATTCTATTCAGGTTAAAATCATCTCTTTTTTTTTTTTTAGTTGTAGGAAACCATAGCAGAATTCATGTACTTCAGTAAATCTTACCATTCATATTAACTCTTACGTATTTCTTCATGGTAAAAAGCTTTCAATTTCATTTCCACATGTGTTCCAATATTTCATTCATATGGCAACTTGGGAAAAAAGGATTAATAAATGTCCAGGTAAATAAATCTCTCATGGGGTGACAGAAATGTAGTGAAAACAAAAAAAAATTAAATGTTTCTTTAGAAGAATGTGGAAAAACATATTTGGTTCAATAAGAAATGGAAATTTCTACAAAAATAATTTGACTCACTCTATTCTCAGATGTCTTCTTGTCTTCTGATGTCTTTCTCCTAGGTAGGGAGCAATAGTGGAATTCATTTTTTGTGGGAAGCAAATATTGCATGTATAGATAGAATGAAGCCAGGATAATCAAATGCTTTGATAAATTTCAACCAGCTGTTTTGGGACCACAATTGTTTTCCTTCCATAACCTTTGAAGAAATTTCCCATGGTGGTGCAGACCTTCTAACAGACAAGAAAACATTGCATTAAACCCTAATGCCGAGAAGAGTGAACCAGAGAGGAATTGATGTCCTGGAATAAAGTAAACTCTTGTGAAATCAACATACAAAGATGCTCTATTAAGGAAGGAAGCAATGTGATTGGGAAAGAAGATAAACTAAGCTGAGGATAGAGATGAGGACAAGCTATATCTGGCATAGGGAGATATTAAAGGGATTTTCTAAGATGGTTTCATCAAGCCCCCAAACTAGTTAGCAGATGCTAACATTAGAGGAAAGAAAGTGTGACATGCCTTTAATATTAGCAATACTTCCTGGCCTTTCAGAAATTAAAAGAGACAGAAACCAGAAAGCAGGGGAAGAAAATAGGAGAGAAAATCTCTTTGATTATTATAAAATGAAAGAAAAATATCTTCTGGGATTTTAATTACTTTTACAGAAAGGAAGATCATATTCCTACAAAATTCAAATCAAAAGTAACATTCTTATTTATGTTTATTATTAATTTTACACGGTTATAGTCTTATATCTCTTCTCGGGACTCAATTTCCCTGAGGTTTCTTCTCAGTGGGTGTTGTAGTCAACCTTCTCTTTGCTGTGACAAAAAGAACCTGACCAAAAGCAGCTGGTAAAGGAAAGGATTTATTTTGGCTGACAAAATCAAGGGGAAGTTCGAGGATGGCAGGGAAAATTACAGCATGAGCCGAGGGTGGGCATAACATCTGCCATAGCACTGCAAACAGCTGCAGGAAGGTGTGCCAATAATTGTCACAACACACCTCTGACAAGGTTTCCATTCTAAAACTGCTATCAGCTGGGGATCAAACATTCAGAACATATTGAGTTTATGAGGGACAGATGGATCAAACCATCAAAGTGGTGTTATTCCAATGTAGTGTGATAATTAAAGCCTCAATCTCTGTGTTTCAGGAAATTTATCCCCCTTGGCTCTTGCCTTGGTGTTCTCTCAAATCACTATTCATATCCTCCTAAATCTTGGTCAGAGATTCCATTTTATTTTACAGATCACAGAGAATCATGGGGAAATCCAACATCCATCAATATGACAAGTAAAGATAACTTACAGGCTACCAGGAGACCACCTATACCACAATTATTTGGGCCCCAGAAGCAGCAACACAAGTATTGTTCACACTGCTAACTTAACAACCAGCTCCAGGGAAATAGCAACAGACACAGTGGTTAATGAAAACACAGCAAAGCAGAAACCAAGAGACTATAAAGAACTTAGAACTCAATCATACAGCAATAAGAATACTAATGATATAGAAAATAATGGAAACAATATACCTAACATAAATACCTATTCTGTCATATATATTATGTTAGTGCTGTTGTTGTGTTAATATAATTGTTGCACAAGATATCACAGTTTATTACTCTAATACTACAGAAACAAAATAAAATATACAGAAAATTAGCCACTTTCTCAGGGCTATTTAGAGTTTTGATAAATCACAGAACTACCTTACTCCAAAATGTGTACCTTTACTCTCCACCTCACTGCTGTATGTCAGACTACAAGCATATAAAAATAAGTATATTGCATATATGCATAGTTACTCCAACTTTACCAATTCTAAATTAAAATACAAATTTAAATTTAAAAAAGAATTTGCATGAAAACAGAGTGAACAAGGAGGCATAGTGCTGGGTATGGATAATGTAAATATGACCATCTTCAAATGTCCTATATAGCGTACAAACATGAAAGCATTTGTAGACCTCATGAAAGATCTGATTCACAGAAATTCCAATGCTCAACTCATTTGTAGTTGCTTTTTCTCTTCAGACAGGATGAAGCTATAAGGATCCTAGGAAGACACAAGTGAGTTTTAGAAAAAAAAAAAAAAACTCTCGCGTCCAAGCTCGACCAGCAAGAAAGGACATGACCACGAGTTCTTCTCCGCAGCAATTTATTCAAGAAACCTTGCAAGTTACATTCTTACTAGTTAGGTCTTCATTCTTCTTTTTCTTCTCTCATCTTCTCTTTTTCCTTTTCTTCTTCCTCCCGCGCTCAGGATGTGCAGGAATTTTAAGTCAAACTACAGCCTATCAGCATTACATACGTATACATTCACAATTGGTCAAAATACACGGAAGCATGCCAGGCATTAAGCCATTTCCATACAAGGAGTTAATAATTCCTCTGGAATGCACACCACGTGGAGGCAGAGAACAGAGGCCAGCGCCACCTCACAGGAACGGCTCACTACAAAAAACCTCATCTGAAAATGGTCATCCTGGGCCGGGGAGATGGCTCAGCAGTTAAGGCACTTGCCTCCAGTGCCTAAGGCCCTGGGTTCAATTCCCCAGTACCCACATAAGCCAGACACACAAGGTGGCGGCCCTGGCATACTCACTCTCTCTATCTCTCTCTTTCTCTCTCTCTCTCTGTATCTCTGCTTGAAAATGAATAAATAAATGGCTGGAGAGTTGGCTTACCCCGGTTCAATTCCCCAGTACCCACATAAGCCAGACCCATGAGGTGGTGGCCCTGATGCTCTCTCTCTCTCTCTCTCTCTCTCTCTCTCTCTCTCTCTCTCTCTCTCTCTCTCTCTCTCTCTCTGCTTAATAAAGAAAAAAAATTAAAATCCTTTTAAAAAAGAGAATGAATAAATAAAATATTTTAAAAAATTAAAAACGTGGTGGGGGAGATTATCAGAGGCATGGCCCCCCTCAGTAACAACACACTTGGG
>PVHP010004353.1:0-70000 GCA_004024765.1 Zapus hudsonius
AAAAAAAAAAAAAAAAGAATGGTCCTCCCAACCATCACCAGCAGATGCTAAATGTAGGGGAAGCCTAACAGTGCCTCTCCACAAACTGTTCACAGGCTGTAGGAGAAACAAAGTGACTACAGTGGGGAAATCAGGTAATGCCTTGACCCCACAGTCAAAATTAACATCACAAGTCTGCCAGCATCATGGCCAGAGAACACATCAGGATTCATGATTCAAGTCTGGAATCCACAGGCCAGAGTATCACTATGGGAAAACAGCAGATAAACAGCATGCTGTTAATTATTTTTTTCTGGTTTTTCAAGGTAGGGTCTCACTCTAGCCCAGGCTGATCTGGAATTCACTAAGTAGTCTCAGGATGGTCTCGAACTCACAGTGATACTCCTACCTCTGCCTCCTGAGTGCTGGGATTAAAGGCATGAGCCACCATACCCAGTTTAAACTATTCTTTTTTTATAAAACATACCTTTATTGTCCATATTTACATACATTGAATGAACAAATAGTGTGTTGGTGTTCCCAGTTCCCTGATTTCCCTCTTCCCTGGCCCCAATCAGCTGGGTATCCTCCTCCATGGGCAAACTGGATCAGACCATGGGGTAGGGGGTTATGGATAGCCCAGAAATCAACCCAGTTCCACCCCCCCCTTTGTATGTTATTACTTAGGGGGGGCATGCAGGGTCTCACTGTAGCCCAGGCTGACCTGGAATTTTCTTTGTAGCCCCCAGGCTGACCTTGAACTAGTGACCACCCTCCTACCTCAGCCTCCCCTGTGCTGGGATTGGGCTCCACTGGAACTTTGATAAGCAGCATATGAGAAACATTTTATATATTTTTCAGCAATGTTAGAAAAGAAAACGGCAGGCTGTGGGAGAACCCCAGATTAAGGGAAACTAACAAGGTGGCACCTACATACAACTCATGGCCATAGGCTGGATACTACATCGAGCATGAAAAATATCAAAAATGAAAATGGGAAAAATATCAAAATGTCACAGTGGAGTCAAGTCTGCAGAGCAGATAACGGGACTGTATCAGCTACTAATTCACTCGAGTTGACAATTCAAGTTCACTCAAGTTGTGAAAACGAAGGGACATGATGTACCACTTACTCAACTACAAAACTGTGTGTATGTGTGTATATAATGCACACACAAATACTCATCCATATTTACACACAGAAACATAATAAAGCACACAAAACAAGTCATTATTTGATCAAGTCCACATATGGAATAAACGGGTACCCTTTATATTTTTCTTATTCTTTGTCATGGGAAACTTTTCCCCTGGGGAGACATGAACACACTTCTTCACCCCAAACAGGGCTCAGACAGCAAACCAAAGTAGGACTCTTCAGTGTACCAAAGAGTTTATTGGGTTACCAACAGAGCATGGAGTGGGTTATTTATAGGATGTGGAGCCCCCCAAAACGACCACTTTGATGGGGTTTCCTGTGTCAAAATTACTCCTGGGAAGCTCCTCCTTCAGCCCCGGGTGAGGGTTTACTTACAGAACATGGGGACCCCAAAGAAACCACCTCTATCTCTATGCACTCTATCTCTGCCTGAGGTCACCAGACCTGGGTTACTGTATCCAGCTGAGATGTCAGGCGGGGCTTCTCTCCTGAGTTGTTCTAGCTTTTTGGAAAAAGCTGCTTTCGCTGCTTGGGAATTTTGTAATAGAGCATCCTTAGAACTTTTTCCTAATTAAATTGAAATTAAATAATTTTTGTTTTGTTTTAAATGTTGGAGAGAGAAGCAGAAAGAGAGAAAAAGGGGGAATGGGGGCTAGGGCCTCCAGACCTGCAAATGAACTTCAGACATACGCACCACTTTGTGAATCTAGCTTGACGTGGGTCATGGAGAATCAAACTCAGGTCATCAGGCTTTGCAAGCAAGTGCCTTTAACTACTGGGTCATCTCTACAGCCCCTTGTTTTGTTTGGAAAGGTAAGACACACCTTTATTTCTTCGCAGGGAGGTTAGAGCGATGCACCCTAGAAGCAAAGTTTCATGAGGCCCATCTGGGGTCACTGCTACTTAAATCTAGTTGAACTTAACGAGCTAAGTATGCCCCACCGCGGTAGTGGACAAGAGTGTCCAGGGCTTGCTCTAGACACTCACCAGGCTGGCAGTGAGCGAGGGGGCCGACTGGCCCAGCGCCTGGCTGCGCATGCGCACCAGGTTGGACGTCTCTGCAGAGGCTGGCCAGGCCTGTCCGGCCACTGGGTTCGGAAGGAGGTATCTCCCTGTTGGAAGAAAGAGAAGATGCCGTCAGAGGTAGACCCACAGGCCAAGGCAGTAAGTAGGTGTGTGAAAGAGGGAATTCTCTTCCTAGCCATCCATCTCTATCAGCTGTGCTATAGTCAGAAATTACACTGCTTTTTACCAAGCAGAGGAAAGGTGTTTGAACCGAGTCAGAAGACACTGGCCATGCTCTGACCCTGACTCCCCAGAGACACCCCTGAAGACTTCTTCCACCACACGGTGTGGAGCATCCTCAGCCAATATGCCCATGATAAGTACACAAAGTCCCAGATGACAGCAATAACTGCATTTATACACACTATCTGAAAACAAATGAATCTGGAAAAAATCTAGAAATGCACTGGAAGGAGGCATGACGTTCTCTCAAGGTGAAATGGAGCTGGTGTCGCTTCTCTCTCGGAAATGCAGGCGGCCATCCAACCATGTCCACCGCATACATAATGCTGGCCATTAGCATAAATCAGGACATCAATGTCAATCTAGGCTCGCTGTGCAATTTCCACCAACCTTGAACTCAAATGCATATACACATCTGCTTTTGGAAGTCAAGATGAACGAATTCACTCTCTGCTTCCTTGGTACCTAGACTAGACCAGTATTTCTTGACTTCAGTGAAGTTAATTTAGCCATGAATATTAACATGGTAATGAAGATTAGTAAAATCCAACTGTCTGACTTTTTATTATTTATGAGAGAGAGAGAGAGAGAGAGAGAGAGAGAGAGAGAGAGAGAGAGAGAGAATGAGAACATGGGTGTGCCAGGGCCTCTAACCACTGCAAACAAAATGCAGACACACACACACCACCTTGCGCATCTGGCTTTATGTAGGTCCTGGGAAATTGAACCAAGGCTTTGCAGGCCTTAACCACTGAGCCATCTCTCCAGCTCAAGACTATCTGATTTTTATTTTCTTGCTTGATTTTTCTCTTCAGTGTTAGCACAATGACTGGATGGTATAATTAAATGATGCAAGGATTTCCTTGCCAGGAAATACAAGGACAATAAAAAGATAGAATCTAGTTTGAGGACCTTGTAAGACTCCAGCTTCATTCTTCAGGGGGATCAGGGATGGCTGGAGACATCGAGGGAACATCTGCTCTGCTCCTCATTCTCCCCTCATGCACCTAACAAGCATGACCCATTGGCTAATAACTTCTGCAATAGATGAACTAGCTAGCTTACCATCCACACACATGCTGACGACCTTAGCAAGGCAGAGGCCTGTCCATAGTCCAGGTTAAGAGATTTAAGGTTTTATTTAACCAAAGGACTTCCAGAGGTTTCCATTTCAATTCAATGAATAAATGACTTCTCATTTTACCAAACCAAGCTTTTACCTTTTTATTAAACTCTGGAGAAAAACTAGATATCTTTTTCTTCCTTTTTGATCTTGTCCTGTGGCTGAAGGATGCTGGGAAAGGAAAGGAGTCGACCTTTCTTGGTCTCGGTTTTTCCATCTCTAAACATGGACAGGGCAGAATTGACTATGTGGCTAGTGAGCAGCTTTTGAGTGAAATACTCAGTACGTGGGACCTACTTATTGGATTTCGATTCTTTTCATTCAAAAGTCAAAAATGTCCATATATACAAAGAGAAACAAACCACCTGTGCTCATGCCAGAGAAAAACACTTGGGACATTTCCAACTTTTCGCTTCACACTTACTAATTCTTGCAATATGGAATCGCATCCATTTTTGTCAATTGTCCCTCACAACCCCTCGTAAAAGATCATGACATTTTCCAAGTAAATACACATAAGCAACTGTCAATTAATTAGAACATGAATGCTGTCGATGAAAATTCACATATAATTAATCATCCTCTGTGATTCTGATCTTCAGCCAGTTTTGTGAAGGGAACAGTACATTTTAAGTCTAGAATTGGAACTTTTCCTCTTTCCATATCATGAAATGTGAACTAAAAATCTAGGCTGGGGGGGGAGGCTTTGGGAAATCTTCCTCTTCTAGGACCAGAAGCAGGACATCACTGAGAAAGGACAAGAAAGCTACCAGTTGTATTTAGGGAACAGCAACAGCATGAACCCAGGATTTCTTTTCTTTAATTAATAACTTCAATATTTGAACATATTGCAAATTGGTCATATTTCCATCCAGTAATACTCTTGTATTCCCTCTCCCCAGCCCCCATTCAACTGAGGGCTCTTCTCAGTGGGGTTATAGATACTCACTGTGGGGTCATGAATGTACCAATCTCTGGGAGGGGGACAATCCCTCAGAGCACACCTTCCCACCCCATGACTCTTATATTCTTTTTACTTTACTCCCTCTCTTTTGCAAAGTTCCCTGAGCTTCGGAGGGTGTGAAAACAGAGTATCATTAACATCTCTTGTTTAAAACATACCAACCAACTCTGATCTGAATGACAGGCTTTGTGTGGGGGAGGTTATTCTTCCTGGGTCTTTCCTGGTGCCTAGTATTTGCTTTATGTTTGCAGAAGAGCCTGCCAGGAGAGCAAAAGTAAGAAAATACAAGATGCACGTATGGATTATATTATAAGAGGAATCCTTTCTGTCTTCTTTCCACTCTGTCCAGATGCTTTGTTAGAAAGAAAGTTAAGATGGATGGATGGATGGAAGGAAGAAAGGAAGGAAGGAAGGAAGGGAAGGAGGGAGGGAGGAAAAGGAGGAAGGCAACAAAGAAACAGAAAAACAAGGATACAAAACAGCTACATAATCTAACAACAGAGAAATTTAAAGATGAAATATTTTGTTCACACACAGACAAAATTTAAAATCTACAAATTATTCCTTTAGTTGACAAAAATATTAGACTGTGTCCCGAAAATCCTACTGAGGCTTGTTCATTTCTGTGTCCCTAGCACGTGGCAAAGGGCCTGGCACTTACACCTTTAAGAACTGCTGTTTCTCTGAGATTCAGCTCAACTACTAGACTCTTTAAATAATACCTGAGGGCTTGAGGGTTTGCTAAGTGGTTAAGGCACTTGAATATAAATCCTAACTACCCGAGTTCAATTCCCCACATAAGCCAGTTGCACAAAGCAGTGCATGAATCTGGAGTTTGTTTGCATTGTGAGGCTCTGATGCATCCATGCTCTCTCTCTTTCTCTCTGTCACGCTCTGTCTGTATCTCTCTGCTTCTAAATAAATAAAAGACTTAAATAATACCTGATCCAGTGTAAACAAGAAGAACGCCGGTGGAAAATGACGTTCTTAAATTTTATTTATAAGGGTAGCATAACAGCTAAACTCCTCCAAGGCCTTCGAGTATGACAGGCACTGTAAGCACCCCAACCACCCCAAGGGGTAAATACCATCACCTACACTTAGGAGGACAGACAGGCTCTGTATCCAGGCAAGTTTCCCAACTGAACAAGTAAGCCAGCAACAGCAGATTCCGACCCTGAAGTCCCCATTCTAACACAGGAAAATGTATTCACCACATATTCTGAGGTGAAAACACAAGTTATATATTAAAAGAGGATGATTCTAAGTGTGTGTGGGGGAGGGGGATCATCTGGAAAAATGGGACCAGAATAACCCCCATCATGGGCTTAAAATCAGACACACACGGCCTAACATCGAGTTCTCACTGATCAGCCTCTGCCTGTGCACTTAGCCACAGTCTCTTCACACCTGGGAGGATGGACCATAAAACACTCATTGTTAAAGTGCTTGCCTCATAAGCATGAGACCTGAGTTTGGATTCCCAGCACCTGGATGGTCATTAGTACCTGTGATTCCTGTGCTGGGCAGTGAAGAATTCCCAGCACTCACTGGCCAACGGGACAAGCCAGATCAGTGAGTCTAGGCTCAGAGAAACCCTGTCCCAGAGAAGAAGGTGCAATGCAATGGAGGAAGATACTCAACACCAGTCTCAGGGCCCCAATACACACACACACACACACACACACCTACACACATATACATGTGAGTACACACACACAGCTACACAAGCACATCTATACACGCACACAACTTTTATGCATACATACATACACACACCTACATGCATATATAGACACACACCTACACACATATACACCACACACATGTACACACATACCCCTACACACATATACACAGGTGCACACACACATCTACACACACACCTACACACATATACACATGTGCACATACACATCTACATACATCTACACATGCACACACAAACAAAAAAATAACTATTTCCTCTTATGAAACCCAAAACTGATTCCATCACTTATGTCATGACCTTCTGCAAGCTTCGCTATCTTCATTTGTAAGCAACCTAACAGGATGTTGACTGGTACAGAATCTAAAATAGAAGATAGATTTCAGAATTAAACACTCAATAAAATAAGCTTAAAATAAGCTTAAAAACAAGGAACACATTAAATTATAAAGTAAGCAGGAACGCAATTGTTAAGCCATCGAGACAAATAAATGGGGAGGCATGTGTACACGTACACAACAGAATGGTTCTAACCCTATAATGGGTCATTATTCCTGCACAGGTCTTGTCCTAAGGAATCATATGACTATTACGAATGGCGGGTCTGTTAACACAACACATGGGATTCTTTTTCCTGCCTAGACCCCCATTAGTGTTAACAGGGAAAAGAGGGTAACAGATGGATTTAAGGCAGTCATTAAAATCCACTCACAGTGCTATAGTTGGTAGCCATCACATCAAACTTTATATAAATTTACTTTCTGATGACTACCAAGAGCCTCTGAAAAGTGTGTTGCTGTTACATTCATGCATCATTTGCTGCCTACAGTTTAAGAAAATTAGCATCTGTCAACAGCATTGTTCAGCTGCACAGGGTGGGAAATTAATGGATAATACCATTTCCAATTTGTCGTAGGCGAGGTGAGCTCGCCGAGCAATCTGGTTGCTCTTTGTTAACAGCAAATTGAGCTTGCTTGTCACAACTGGAACTTTGAAACAATAAACAGAGGGGTGGTTTAGAGCTGGACTCAGATGACCTGATTGATGCCAGACCTGTCAGGTGTCAAGCACAGAGTTAATAGGTTGCTTGGATTTCTGAGACTGGTTATTGTGACTGTACTGACAACAGGGATTCCACCTAACTGTGTGAAAACAGGCAGTCCTATAATCATCTCTGGTTATTTGTTAAAATAAATAGATTATTGAGCCTACATATAGAACAAGCCTTGGTTCTATCTAGGCTGAATATAGACCTTTCTTGGAATGTGACTGCCTTTGTTTCTATCCTGAATTTGCAAACACTGGAAGCAGAGAAGCAGCAACATTGTAAGTGCATATTTTCAAGCCATCCCAAAGGTGGAACTATCCCTCTGAAACAAGAAACCACCAAGTCAGCAAGAATTTTAGCAGAATGGCCATATAAAGAATTCAATATAGCCTCTGGAGATCTACTTTATCATCAAGGGATCAAGGTACCTGACCATATTTGAAAGCTTCCATTAAAAAAAGTCCCACATCACCTGAAGGGCACCATAGATTTAGTGATCAGTTCACAACCTTAACATTTAGGGTTATTTCTTTTGAAATATAACCAGGGCATCAAACAGAAAACAAGATCAAATATCTATGTTTTAAAAACAATGCTTCAAAAATTGGTAAAGACCATGGAGACTTTTGAATTTGTACTGAGTAGTACAATTTGCATTAAGAGATGGTCATGAGTCTATGGTTCCAGGGACAGAATGTGGTGGTTTTGAATGTGATTTCCTATTTGCGATTAATTTTCCCTGGTCATTTGAGAGGTGGAGACCTGCTGGAGAAGTGCGTCACCAGGGGTGAACCTTTGGGTGGAGTCCAGTCCTGTGTGTTCAGAGTCAGCTCGTGCTTATATTGGTGCTGGCTGTTGTCTCTCTGCTATGAATGCATCATGAAGTGAGTCAGCTTCCTCTACCCTTAGGAGGTTTCCCCTTGGAAGCAGGAGTCTGAAATAAATCCTTTCCTTCCATTAAAAAACAAAGAAACAAAAAATCAAAAAAACACTGCTTCAATATGGCTTCTCATGCTGAATTATACACAATGACTCTGGAAAAGTTTGTTCAGCTCTTTGAGATGCTAACCAAGTATCAGGATATATATAGATGACATATATAGATATAGATATAGATGTAGATGTAGATATAGATATAGATATATAGATATAGATATAGATATAGATAGATAATATACATATAGAGATAGATAGATAGATATAGATATAGATATAGATGATATACATATAGAGATAGATAGATATAGAGATATAGATATAGATAGATATAGATGATATACATATAAGATAGAGATATATAGATATACAGAGATATAGATATATAAATATATATAGATATGTAGATATATAGATATATAGCTATATAAGTATATAGATATATAGATACAGATATATAGGTATAGAGATGATATATATAGGCCTTGAACCATGTGAGCAATGAAAACTGGCATTGCACTGGCACGAGCAGGCAAACTGAGCCACATGCTGTTAGGAGACTTGATTATCTCAGTCTACATATTTATAGATTATATAGGTTTGTAGGTTTTGGCTAGAGGTTCACTATTTGCCATATTATCTGCTGAAATTCTCACAGTAGCTTCCAAAAAGCTCCTACACATCAATACACTGAAATGAAAGATATTCCCATCATTTAACTTCAAAGTTGTCTGTCAAAATGTCCCTTGCTTAACGTTCCTTTGGGGACTAGAAACAGAGGAAGTGAAAGCTGGGCTTCAGGTACTTGCATACCCATGTTCAAACCAGCATTTTTCATAAAGACTAGAATGTTCAATGCTGCAAAGGCCCACTGACAGATGAATGGCTAACCAGAGTGTAGTCTATACATGCAAGGGACTATTATTTAGCCTTTAAAGAAATGAAAATCTGCTGTCTGTCACAACATGGGAAGGCTGCAAAGATATGGCGCTAAATTAATAAGCTAGCCACACAAGGACAGAGGTATGATTCCCTTTCCACAAGGTACCTGGAATGGAGCCATTATAACAGTAGCCTCTGGGGCCAGAGGCATGGACACGGGAATCCTTGTTTAATGAGGACAGTTTCAATGTGGGATGACGAAGTCATTTCAGATATGGATGCACAGCAGTGTGAATGCAGTTAATTCACTAAAATGTGCATCCCATAGGACAAAAATAAGGGGATCTTTCTTGTTGTCAAAGGAGGTAACCAGGTTCATACACCTCAACACTTCCTATTGCAGATTACAGACAATAGCTCAAGCCTTTCAAATCTCTTGCCTGTCAGGGGTATTTAATTCAAAAAATAAATTCTACCCTTCAGAAATGATCAAAGGGTAAAGTCACCGGCTCCATGGGGACAGAATGCATGACTCAGCAGCCATTGTCCTACAGGGTCTTCCGTCTTCACAGGGACATCCTTCTTCCATTCCCCATTGCTCACTCCTAAACATTTGCTCCCTCGTTCCAACTCTCGTCTCCACAGCAATGATAGCCTCCCTTTACTCGTCTTCAGCAAGGCCGCTAGAGCATGAGGACACGGTTCCCTTTGTCTTCCCACTCACAAGAGTGACCACCTCCTCTTTCTTGTCCCCATGTGCCTACACAGCATCAGCAATGACTCAAAGTCATTCTTAAAGGTGTAAATAAGCGTAATTTGAGAACCAAGCAGGCCTAGGACCAGAGAGCTCAAGGTCACAGACTCCTACATTGAGCTGCTTTCCTAGCCTTAAAAAAATAAAAGTGAAGTATGTTTATTCACAGAGCCTTGACCTTGAGTCCTTGAAGACGTCACTGCCCAATTGCCAGTGATCTCCAGGGAACAAAGAAACTGGAAGCTGAATAAAGACTGTGTGATTCTGAGGAGGCTTGTATACACCTGTGTGGGTCCAACAGGGTGTAAGATATTCCTCAAATTCACAAGCTATTTGTCTGGAAGACCCAAACCCACTGGAAGCATCAACCTTCCTTCACCTTCTAGAATATTGTCAATGCCCTCTGTATTTAACATAGGATGGTGAGATGACATTACTAACTGGTGATGAAGTCCAAGGACCTCCATGAAAGGAGTCTAACAGTGAGGAGAGCAGGTATCAGAGTTGGTAAAGTTGCTTTAGAAGTTAATAATTTCACATCCCAGGCTGGTGAGATGGCTCAGCAGTTAAAGGGGTTTGCTTGCAAAGCTTGCCATCCTGGGTTCAATTCCCCAGTGATCGTTTAAAAATGGATGCACAAAGCGGCTCATGCATCTGGAGTTCACGTGCAGTAGCAATAGGCCCTGGCGTGCCCATACTCACACATGCTCTCTATTCCTCTTCCTACTTGCAAATAATAAATATATTTTTAAAAATAATAATTTGAGGGCTGGAGAGATTGCTCAGTGGTTAAGGCACTTGCCTCCAGTGCCTAAGGCCCTGGGTTCAATTCCCCAGGACCCACATAAGCCAGATCCACAAGGTGGTGGCCCTAGTGTTCTCTCTCTCTCTCTCTCTCTCTCTCTCTCTCTCTCTGCTTGAAAATTAATAAATAAAATATATTTAAAACAATAATAATAATAATAATTTGATATGCCTACATAGACTAGTGGATGGTAGGTATTTTAAGGAATTACTGAAGCCAACTTCCAACCTGATAGTCATACAAATCAATGAAAGGACAAAAGAACTAATATAGTTTTAAAGTCCTACTTATAAAGAACTCTGTCTGACCTTTCCTTTAACTTGTTATCTTACGTGTATGCGCTTGTGTGTGCACATTCAAGTGTGCATGAAGACACACGTGTGTGGGGGACCGTGTCTGCATCCATGTGTAAGCAGATGGAGGCCCAGAGGACATCTAGGCATGTCACTCTGGAGAATCTGATTTTTATTTTTGAGTCAGGGTCTATAATTGGCCCAGAACTCACTGATTAGGATAAACTGGCGAGCCACTGGACCCCAGCAATGTCTCCACCTCCACTAGGTTTACAAACACATGCTACTATGCCCAGATTGTTTTTTCCTTTTTAACTATGGGTTCTGGGGATCTAAACTCAGGTCTTCCAAGTCTATGAAGCAAGCACCTTCCCAACTGAACTATCTCCATAGTCCTTCCCTTTACTTCTTTTCAAAAATATTAATTTATTTGCAAGCAGAGAGAGAGACAGAGATATACAGAGAGAGAAAGAAGAGAGACAGAGAGAATGGTCACACCACGGCCTCCACTAAAAACAAACTCCAGATACATGGGCCACTTTGTGCATCTGGCTTTATGTGGGTACTGGAGACTCGAACCTGGGTTGTTAGGCTTTGCAGGCAAGCGCCTTAACCAGTGAGCCAATGCTCCAGCCCCTCCCTTTACTTCTTAAAACAATATTTCTTATCTACCAAGACTACCTCTTAGAGCAATCCTAAAGAGAGCAAGTACTAGGATCAGGTCACGTGGAAGAGAGCTTGCTTTAACGCTAACGTTTGTTTTATTATATAACTCCATTGCTGCCTTTGCCAGTTTCCAGCAAATTCTTCAGCACCCAGATGACACGTAGCTCTGTCCAACACCTCCCACCTTGTACCTAGAACACCAAGGCAATCTCCCCTCATGTGGTGCTCGTCTGAATTAAAACCGCTTACCTAAAAATTAAATCATAATTTTACCCCAATTTCCAGGTGTATACATCCAAGGTCAATGTGTCATGGAAAACTGATTCTTAAAGCAGTGCTAAATAGTGTTCTTTGGGGACATGGTGACAGGCCCTGGCACCGAGCACAGTTGCCTAGAATGACTGTCTGAGTGAGGGCACCGAGGGGCTGCGTGGTGGCATGGGTATGCTGACGGCGTCTAAGCGATGCTCGACAGAGGTCAGAGTCAATGCCTGTGCTCTGGCCTCCCTCCATCGTGTATTGAAATCTAATTCAGTAGAATGAATTGCTCGACATGTCTAGGCCCCCTGGGAAATGACAGATATTGATGAATGCTGCTGGCGAGATATATGGAAGGAAAAGGCAAATGAATAGAACCATTTTTCTCTCTCAGTCATTCTGTGGATAGAGCTGCTGTTGAAGCACTTGTCAGCCCTGCACTCCCTTCCCCTCCTCCCTCTCCATGCGGGCTTCCTTCCACCTCTCAGAGAGCTCCACGGGACCAGGTCCCTGCCTTCTCAGGATGGTCACCACATGCCCCAAGCCCTCTCTTCCTCCAGGGAGTTCTTAGTCCATTTACTGGATTCCTCACCATAATTTCCCTCAGTCTCGAGGTGTTCACTGCTTCTGCCCGAACCTAGAAACACCCCCAATTTCTAACCTCAGGAGATCAAACTTTTGAATTTAATTTTATTTATTTACAAGCAGATATCTATCTATCATCCGTCTATCTATCTATCTATCTATCTATCTATCTATCTATCTATCTATCTATCTATCTATCTAGAGACACACACACAGACACACACACAGAATGAGCATACCACTGCAAACAAATGCCAGATGCATGGGCCACTTTGTGCATCTGGCTTACATGGGGACTCGGGAATCGAACCCAAGTCCGTAGGCTTTACAGGCAATTGCCTTAATCACTGAGCCATCTCTCCAGCCTGAAATCAAACTTTTAATTTGGTAAACTTAGGTTTACATTCTAAATTCAAGCCCTATCCCTGCCCTTCAGTAACTACATGACCTTGGTCAGGCTTTTTGACCTTGAAGTTTCAATTTTCTGCAAATGTTCTACAGAACAGAGATGCCAATCTCACACGGCAATGATCAAAACTAAATGAAAATAGCAATAAAGAAACCGTCCTATCACATGCCTACCAGAAGGCCCCCAAGAAAGTCACCCATTATCCCCTTCACTGCCAGCAGCCTTTCCTGGCAAGGATCCTCCATGACACACAGACTGATCAAGTTCTCTCTAGCACAGGGCACTTTGAGCTAACTCATTCATTCTCCTTCCATCTGCCAGGTGGGCTCGTCATGGATTAGCTGGAGAGGCCCTGGATAAATTACTATTCCTCTCTGATTTTCTTTTCCTCAAGGTCTAATGATAATAGTTGACACATAAAATGTCCAACATGGAGCTGGAGAGATTGCTGAGTAGCTAAGGTGTTTGCCCGCAAAGCCTAACAATCCCGGTTTTCGATTCCCCAGTACCCATTGAAAGCCAGATGCACAAAGTGGCACATGCATCTGGAATTCATTTGCAATGGCTGGAGGCTCTGGAGTGCCCATTCTCTTTGTCTCTTTTTCCTCGCTCTCACTCTGCTTGCAAATAAATATAAATAAATAAAAATGCCCATCATGTGTTGAACACACAAACTGCTTAGTGCTGGGTTCAGGCCCCTCCGAAATTCATTTGAGACTCACTCACAAAGAAGCCACAACCAGGTGCATTTGTCTCAGTTCTTGTCATACCATCTCCTGGACAGTAGTCTATGACCTGGTCGCTAGAAGCTGTGGGGCTGAGCCTGTATCTCGTCTGTGCCTAAAACTTGAGTCACACCTAGTTCGATTCCCCATACCTGGAACTCACCTAGCTTTTACAGTATGATACCTAAGTCTCTATTCTGTCTCATGTTCCCTCAGAGATCATATTTTCTCATTGTTATACAGCTCCACATTGTCGAGAACACTGACATTTGGTTCACTTTGTTCCATAACAATTACTCTTGTGAAAAAGACTCCAGAGGCCTTAAATTTGATATGAATGAGACCGTGTCACTTCTCTGGCTTTGACTGTCTCTTCGAAAAACTGTTTCCAAGAATCCATCCACCTTTTTCAAAGGGAGCTTTTTAACCACATTATACTGGAGAACAACTTTTGCTTAACATCTTACTTCTTGGAGAAGTTATAAAACCTATTCAGTAACACTGATTTGCATGACCAATGCTTTGATGATATACCCAAACGTCACCCACAGCCCTGGGACGCAAAATGTTTCTGATACCTGCCCTACATCTAAACTGTTATGACAAGGAAGAGTCAGAGACCAGGAGCTTTTTAAGACAAGCAAAAAGTACACAGTAAGCCTTAGGGGGGGGGGGATAAAATAAACTTCCCATCACCATCTATGCAGAAATTTCTAGGGTTCAAGTCCAAGTTCCCTAACAGGTTTCTATTTATACAAGGAAACTTCTATATACAGCCTTGTTCACAAAATCGTGTTTCTATGTATATTTCTTTAGAGCAGTATACAATTCCATTCTGGGACTATTCCAAAAAGATTTCAAATTCTTTCCCCTCAGTAACAATGCCTATGTATGATCCCGAGAGACTAGAAGACTTTTTTTTGTCCTAAGTGCTTGTTAAATTTTGTTTTTTGAGGTAGGGTCTCACTCTAGCCCAGGCTGACCTGGAATTCACTATGTAGTCTCAAGGTGGCCTTGAACTCACAGCGATCCTCCTACCTCTGCCTCCTGAGTGCTGAGACTAAAGGCCACCATGCCTGGCTTGTTAACATTGATTAATGGATAAACACAAAATGTACAAGACAACTATAAAGCAAATACCCCTCAGCGGTGGCACAGAGATGCCCTCCATTGTCTCCAATAGCAAACAGCTTAAGGTCCACATGTCTAGAGTGAGAGGTTTCACTCAGCAAGGACTGCAGTTAGACTAGACCCACTTTAAAAATAAGATCTAGGGAACATTGCTCTCCAAGCTGCATGTCCTGAATTAACTCCTAACAATTACCTATGTGCTTTCTAAAGCACATCCAATCAGGGCCCTTGTTTTTTGGGAAAAGAAATTCCAAGGCAAGTGTAGCAGCAGGATTTCCTCAGCACTGCCTGGAATGAATGGCAGGTGTAACACTAGAATTCAGCCTTTCCATTTCTGGTCCATTACTTAGTCACTGACTATTCCTGAAAGCTCCAATGACAGTGAGCAGCTGCGAACTCCAAGGTCAGTGCCTCATATTTTACAGTAACAGTTTCATCAGGCTCCTCATCACTCCTCTTTTAGAGAATTCAGACATGCTTATGGAGAAATCAGTGGGCAGAGTAGCCACTGGGTCATCCCAATCACTCTCCAGATGGTCATCTCTCAAGCTTGATGGTGAGATCATTTTCTTTTGACTATTTCCTTAAAGGCATTTATTCTTTGATTATTTGAACCCACAGAGAACCCTGTAACTATTAAAGGCATCATAACAAGGTGTGTGCGTGCATGTGCGTGCATGTGCGCGCATGCGTGCACACACACACACACACACGGGGAGGGGAGGGGAGGGGGAGAGAGAGAGAGAGACTTTCACACACCAAAGAATGCATCATCGTCTCATCACACATCAGATCTGCTTGGCATCATTTTCCAAAAAGATGATCCTGATTCCCGTGTACCTAAGCAGCAAGAGGTAAACACGGAACATGACAAGGACACTGTACAGATGTCTGTGTGAGGCCTGTAGCTCATTGCCATTCATGTATTGCAGAGACCTACGACACAAAACACTGGACAATACCTAAGTACAGACTCATTACCACGCTTAGTGATGACCTAATGAGTTGATTGAGTGATAAGTTTAGTGATGGGCCAAACTTAATGAATCCTGAACACAGGATGCATTTGAATTCAAATATCTTGGAATATGTAGGCTCCAAGTATTGCATTGGATGTACATAAAATATCATTTCTTCATCTAAGTTAAAATACAACCGGTATCCTTTGTTACCTGCCGCTCTATTCACTGCTCATTGTATCTGCAATGTGCAGGGCTTTGCTTTGAGGATGTTCATAAATGGTGAAGTGGATGATAGGCACAGAACCAATGTCAAGTAAAAGCAATTTGCCTTTTAAGAAGAGGACAACACAAGATATCAGGGGAGAAAGACAGAAGCAGTAGCGTCAATGAAAGTAACAAGAAGCTGTTTGGAATAGGATTGCTTTACTTTGTTTGATGATGTTTAGTATTGAACACAGTGTCGTGCTAAGCAAGCACTGGACCACTGAGCTGGGCCCTAGGATGGAACGTGGGCATGGAAAATGGCCTCAAAGATCGCTGTATCATTTCCTGTTTATATACCTAAGGGGCAGAGAGGCCACACTTGTCATTCTGGGTACACGCATGATGTTTAACTAGCAAAGGGGAAGAAAACCAGAGCAAATATTGGTGCATCGAGCTTCTTAGGAACCAGGGCAAAGACAGAAACACAGTCGGATACCCAGTTCTCATTGTTTAATTCGAAGAGGAATTAGTTTTTAAAAATATTTTATTTGCAAGGGGAAAGAGGGAAGAGAGAGAAAGAGAATGGGCATGCCAGGGCCTCCTGATGTTGCAAATGAACTCCAGATACATGTGCAACTTTGTGTACATGGTGTTCTGTGGGTGCTGGGGACTTGAACCCAGACTGTCTGGCTTCATAGCAAGCACCTTATTTGCTGAGCCATCATGATAGCCCCAAGAATTCAAATTTATAAAACCAATCTAAACCTTTTTCTTTGTTCGGATTTCAGAGAGATTTGCTTCAGAGGCATATGCAGGAGTAATGCATACATAAATGCCTCTCAGAGTAACTTGGAACAAAAATGGATGGAGGTCCCCTACATCATGGAACACTAAAAATCAAATGTTTAATACAGTGTGCACATACACATGCAAACACATAAATGTCTATGTAATATATTTCCTTAACCATATGTAGATGGATGGAATCCTTCTGAATCTGTCACAGTATTAATAATTTACAGTGGTCATGATTTCTTAGGTTTCACTGATATATAACACAGTACTTGAGAATGAGTAATTTATTAAAAATAATTGATTCTTAATTTTAGGGTGGGGCAGTTGTGGTGGTTTTGATGAGACAACCCCCAAAAGCTCATGTGTTTTGTATCTGGTCTTCAACTGAATGCAGTTTGGGAGGTGAAGCCTTGCTGGAAGAGGTGTGTTGTTGGGGTAATACAGCCACCCTAGAGCAGTTGACCACCTGATATTGGCAAGGACATAATGTCCAGCCTCTGCTATCCCGTCTTTTCTCTGCTGCCATGAAGCTTTCCCTCAAGACTGTAAGCCAAAATACAAACTCTCCTCCCCTCAACTGCTTTTGGTGGGGTGCTTTGTGCCAGCAATGAGAGGGAAAAACCACAGCAGCAGGACAAGGTGAAGCAGTTGGCATTTGTTCTCATGAGGGCCTCCTTCCTATGTTTCTCCTGGCAGAAGGTAGGACACACAAGCTAACACTAAACCTCCTTTAAAAGAAGCTGTCCTCATGGCCCAACCATCTCCTAAAAGCCCACCTCCTACTTGGAAACATTCCACCTGTGTTCTTATTCAGAAAGAAGAAAACAGACATCTCAATGGTGTTCACAAGTTTCTTCCCAGTGAGCATGTCAGCAATGAGTTAAAAGGAAGGAGGGACTTACCGCTCCTCTTTCCCTTTCAGCCCAGGTCTGATACAAGGTGTCTGAGACAGGACTGTCAGAGAACAGAGAAATTATCTTGCTAGGCAGACACAAGAAAATAAATGTAGCCCTGACAATATGTGTTGATTAAGTACTCAAACGACAATGGAACATGACAGTGACAGATGCAGGCTACCACCACCAGAGTCATTAATATCTCCGAAACACTAATTTTTATAAATCTTTAAAACTTCCCCCGTTGGTGGCATTTGCATTTCTTTGTCAACTCTTTTTTCCCCATGGAGCTGACAGAGAGTCAGCATCGTTTCCAGTTTCCATGCAGGAAGTTAAAATAGCTTGTACATCCGGGGGTTTTGATTGGCCACTGAAAATGAGTTTTATGAGAAAGATGGACAGCCTGGTGTGCTCAGTGTCACAGGACAGGGAAAGGATCCCTACTGGAGAGCTCTGCTAGAGGAAGTGGGCTTTCCTGTATAGAAATAGAGAAGATGTGTCAAAGAGATGGGGTGGGGAGGGGAGTTCTAGAAAGGGAGAGAATATAAAGGAAAACCAAACCAAAGGGTTTCTCACTCTCACCTTGAAAGGCAAAGCAATTTGCTCCTTAGGCTCAAAGGGTTTGTCCCACCAAAGCCCTCGTTGAGGCTTGATGCCCAATGTCATATTATTAAGAAGTCATGAGGCCTTGGAGAGGTGAATTTCCTGAGTCTTGCAGGAGTTAAGTCCCACCAGCTTGGATTAGTTACCTGATAGGGAAGGTGTTACAAGCAGTGACCAACAGTACGGAGCTTGGGAACTTTTGTGCTTTGTGAAATTAACATGATAAACACTTTTCATTTCTTTTCACATTTGTTTTATGGAACTTCTTCTCTGTTGGGATGTGAATATATATCTGTTCATCCAGATCAAAATAATGATTGCAGCAAAATCCAGTTCTACTGAGTTTACTGGGGGCTGCTTACAGAGCATGCGTGACTCAAAGGCACTTTGCATCATCACCAAGTCCCACTTCGTCCTGGATGGTGACCTCATGGAAACGGTCTCACGGAGTTCCCCCTTCCACTCAGCCTTCTACTACCTGCAGCTTCTAGCTTTTCCCAAGATCCCTTGCATTTGGGGAGGGGGCAGAAATCCCAGGTGAGTGTCTCGTGACCCTCCTTCCCTCCTGTTAGGAGTGTTAAAAGTTCTAATAACATGGCTGTAGACTGATCCAGACTACCCACGGAGGAGGATATCCAGCTGGTTGGGGATGGGGGAAGGGGAGCATCAGAGAATTGGGGATAACAACTCATTGTTTGCCCACTAAATAATGTAACTCATTATGGACAATAAAAAAAGTTCCAATAACATGGCTGTAGACCGTACCTTTCTGCTCCCAAGTTGCCATGGTTATCAGGGCATAGTATTCTCTACTCCCAGATGGCATCATGTTATACCCAGAGGTCAAATGCCATAGGATGGGTTTATGTTGTGTGTAAATGAATACATGATTATATGTGTGGGGGCACAGGTGTTTGCAGGTACACATGCATGCCTGTGTGTGTGCGCATGCGTGTGTGTGTGTGTGTGTGTGTGTGTGTGTGTGTGTGTGTGTGTTGAAGTCCAGAGGATCACCTCAGGTGTCATTCTCAGGTATGCTGTCCACATAATTTTTGTCCACAGAGTCTCTCATTGGCCTGAGTTCACCCATATAAGCTAGTTCACCCATTTGGCCAGTGAGGCCCAGGCACCTCCCTGTCTCCCCCTCTCCAGTACTGGGCTTACAAATGCCACCATGCCTGGCATTACCGTAGGCACTGGGTATCGAACTCAGGTCCTCATGATTGTGAAGAAAGCACTTTACCAACGGAGCCATCTTCCCCAGCTTGCCTTCTTTTGCTAGTTTTCTTCATTAGCCTAGCTGGTATAGACAGACCCTTCAAGAAATATACTTGGACATATACAATCTTTACAACTACATCAGTAAAAACTTCCAAGTGACCACGAGACATCCTCTTCATTGGTCTACTTTGAAAAATGTGGTTTGCCACATCCAGCATATTCAGTCCAAGGTCAAGAGGGCCAACTTCTCTTGCACATGAAAACTTGGTTAGCTCTGTTTCTAAGTGTTCCTGCCCTGCAAGTCTTGAAATTCCACCCAAGAGTGATTTAGGCCCCAAGCTATGTTTTGATCTTGAAAAGGTGCTTGAAAACACTTCAGAGAAATCAGAACATATAAATTAACATCTAGGACCAAGTTTTAAGTTCTTCAAGACCTATCAGTTACAGAACTGTAAAACATTTCTGAAGGGCTCAATTTACAGTACTAATCTCTGGAGCTCCCTCGCATAGCAAGAAAAATAGCTCAGGCTCTCATCTGATTCTTGGTATAAGGTAAACACATGTGATTCTTCAAGCCTTTGTTAAGGCTCTATAGTCCTCACTGGGCCCAGCTTGTCACCTCCTGGAAGGCTGGCTTCACTGGTGCAAAATGCATGAAGGAGACACGTGCTTTTCTATAAGGTCTCTGCCACAAAGTGGTAACCACTTGGCAGTTCTCTGACAGCAAATGACCTGGGGCCTGGGACTGGGATATGAGCCTGTGAGATGGGCAATGACTCATGGGTAGGCCATCTGCAGGTGGCAGAAGGCTCTCTGACAGCACCGCTGGGAGGCAGCATCTGCCAAAGGCTGACAGCTGCGTGTCCCATTAAGTCTAAGTCTCAGGAGATCTTCATGCTGACAAGGAGAAACTACAGACACTTTCACAAGTGTGAATATTTTCACAAAATATTCACCTTTGATGGAGAACATCTGGGTAGTAAAGGAAACATCCAAACAAGCACCAGTGCTGTGAAGATTTTGCTTTCTCTGTGTGGCCTGATAAGCCCCCAAACCAGCAGAGATTCTCTGCTTTCAAAAACTCATACTTATGGGCTCCACGGTTTTATAAGCACTACAACAGAAGTGCAACTTACAAGAATGCTTGCTATTGGTTATGCCTTCCATGTAAGACTTTATAACTACTAAGAAACAGTAAAAAAAATTGAGTCTGTAAATTTTAACTATTAACTATAAATGTGAATTATTTATTTATGGGTCTGGTTTTAACCACCACCCATCATTGGTCAACCGTCAAAGAACCCAAATTGAAAGTGTCACCTTTAAGAACTGTGAAGATCTTTGCACCTTAGAAGTTTCAAAATGGGACTGAAGAGATGGCTTTGTGGTCAAAGGTGCATGCTTACAAAACCTGATGGTCTGGGTTCAAGTTTGATGTACCCACATACAGCCAGGCACAAAGTGGCACATATGTTGGAGTTCATTTGCAGGGGCAGAAGGCCCTGCCTGACACACCCACACTTTGTCTGTGTCTCTGTCTCTCTCTAACAGATAACATTTTCTCTAGCAAAAAATGAACATTTTAAGACTTTCAAAATGTATCAAAGTTCAAAGTATTAACATTTCAGAGGCTAGTTGAGGGCAATGCAGCCATCCACTACTCTGTGGCCAAACCCACCACATCTTCCCCCATTTAAACTTTTCCAAGCTCCCTCTGGCTTTGGCTCCAACCCCGAAGAATACCACAGATAGCACAACATCCTCCCATTGCCGGACAGCTCAGCTTTCTTCCCCACCGTCTCTTGAATAAGCCTTAGCCAGGGCTTCGGCTGTGGATCCAAGGCTCCCAGTGGACTCACACCTTTCTAGTACAGGCTCTGCCTTCCCTCCAGGCCTTAGATCTTAAGTGAGCATAAATGCTCTCAAGCAATCTTACCATGTTTACAGCTTGCCTTCTGATTTCCTCAGAACAGTTTTTCCTGCTTCCTTCCCAACTCCCAGAGAACCCTTCCAATATCCACCCAGATCCCTCACAATGCACCCCCCAAAAAGCCATTAAATCTATTAAGAGGTTTTATTATTTGAAAATGAAACAATTTTTTTTAAAAACCTGTGATAAGGGGGGACGGAGAGATGGCTCAGCAGTTAAGGTGCTTGCCTGCAGAGCCTAACAACCTGGGTTCAATTCCCCAGTACCCACATAAAGACAGATGCATAAAGTGGCACATGTATCTGGAGTTCATTTGCATTGGCTAGAGGCCTTGGCTCGCCCATTCTCTGTCTGTCTCTTTTCTATCTCTCTCAGCTTGTAAATCAATAAAAACATATTTTGAAAAATCCGCGGTAAGGAGATGGATATTTTAAAAAATTAAGCTTCTTTTGAGATAACTGCAATTACATATAATCGTAAGACTGGAAAAGTTTGGACAGACCTCAGACGATATTCTTTCCCACATTTCCTCCATAGCAACATCTTGAAAAACTAATATCATGCCACAAGCAGGCGTTGTCTGCTGCACTCAAGCCTGAGAACCCTTCCATCACTCCAAGCCCTCTTCATGCTGCTGTTCTTTTGAAACGGCACCTGCTTTCTTAACCCTGGCACCCGGCAAGCACGAACTGTCCTGTTCCTGCTTGTCATTTTGAAGAGGTTATGAATAAGTGGGTTATGCAGTCTGTAATCTCCTGGAATTGGCTTTTTTTCTTTTCACTCAATGTAATTTTCTGGAGATTCACCTATTACTGTGTGTGTCAAGTTTTTGTCTTGGTCTTTTTATTGCTTAAACAGTATTCCATAGCACTGATGTCGGGGGTCTGCTCACCTCAGCATCCTGATTTAACTCCTTCCCTTGCCAACGACAGAGAAAGGGCTTCTGCAGTCAAATTCCCTTTATGCTAGGACTACCCTGCCTCAGCCCTCAGGTAGCTTCTCATTCACGCATTCTCACAACAGGTTCTCCCTCAAACTCTTCATATCTCCACAGCCCAGTCACAAGTCCTATGTATTCGCGTAATTAGAAACACTTAAGCTTTTCTAAGTTCTTACCCTGCACTACACTGTCTCCCCGAGGTTACCCCATCACTGCCATGCTAAGTCCTGTGATCTTGACTCTCTCACACGTCATCTCCTCCTCAGAATGGCCATTCTCTCTGCTTCTGTGACTCTACCTGGCCCATGTCACAGGGGTGTCAAACCGAACTCATATCCTGTGGATTTCTGGAAATCGACATCTCCCCCAGACTCCTGGACTTACAGAGTGGTATGTACCCCCAATAGGAGCACCAGCCTCAGGGTCACCTGTGAGCACATGACTGGAACCATGTGACTAGAGGCGAGTGTGTCTCTGCCAGCCTGGGTCTTTTAAGGAGTTAGAGGGGTTTCTCTCTCTTTCCACTTCCCACCAACTAGAAACAGAGATACTACTGGCCAGAAAGAGTCTATCCAGAAAGTGCCTTATTTAACATGTTTAGTAGTTGGACTGGGTGTAACTCAGGAGCAGAGCACTTGCCTGGCATGCTTGAAGTACTGCAAAACAAACAAATAAATAAACCAGAGGAGGTGACACTCTTGAGTGTCACTTTCTAAAATCCAGAAAAAAATCAAAATATTTCTATTCTCCCTCACAATAGAACAATCCAGTCATTCTAGAAAGTCTAGTTCATACTGTCTACTAAGATATTTTAACAGTTCTGTGTGTATACTGCCTTCCTATATGGTCTGTAGGAATATATAGATTCTCTTTACAGCTTAAACAGTGCAAATATCCTTTGGAAAACAGAACTTCAGAAGGAAAAGGAGCCTTCATTCTGTTAAGGCTGCAACATACATTGCAGCCTTGGAAAGCAAGGCATGGATGTGAGGTGCTCATTTGCATACTAAGAAGCCACTATCCAGGGTGGTGAGGTCTGCCTGCCAACCCAAAGACTGAAGGGTAGGGTGATTAGGATCCAGCCTCTCTTCCTCATCAGGGGGCTCCAGAGCTCACTTGATGTTTACATGGAGCTCCTAGATGTCTGGAAAGCAAGTGGCAGGCCATGAAGACAGAAAACACCATTAGCCTCCACAGAGAAAAAAAGAAAAAAATCCAGGCAGAGGCGATCATAATAAGCTCGGGTCTATTGTGTAAATGTCAGGCAACAATAAATAAATAAAATTCAAGGCTTGTTTGTTTGCCCTCTTTCGCCTAATAGTCTTCATGACTCAAATCTTTCGGCAGGGAGGAAAATGTCAAATTTCCAATCATCAATGTCTTTAATTTTAATCATAGTATAATTATGGGCTTTGGATTGTTCCTTTATGATGTTTGATATTTACTGAATGTTCAACACTGAGCACATGCATGCTTTTGCAATTTAAAGAAAGATGAATGAAATATTTTGATCGTGCGGAACTGCTTGAAAAGAAAAGCTAACTATTATGGACTGAATCACGGCTCCCAAGTCTAGTCTCCAGCTCGCAGAACTACCTCACTGCACCTTTCCCAAGCAATGACCATGAATGGGGTGTGTGTCCACTGTTTGACTTGCTGTAACCAAGGAATGCTAAGGGACACCATGCTCACAGAGGTTTGAAGTAGGTCTATACAGACTTGGCCTCTGCTGTTCCTGCCTCTTACCAGGAGATGTCACTCTGCTCTGTGAAAGCAAATGGGCAAAGAACAAATGTGGGTCAAACTACATCCAGAAACCAAGACTCCACACCCGATGTGTCCTTCAGCCAGGTGACCAAGAAAGAAATACTTACTGCTTCCTGCCACTGTGATTTTTGAGAATACTTAACATTATGTCACTGGACGCTACAAAAACAAACCTTGGGGACAAAAACTTTCTCATGGATTCAATTGCAGGGTATAAAAAAAGGCCATAGCATCCCACACATACCCATGTATGAAAGGAGTCTCTTCAATCGAGCCAGTTTGAGAAAACTCCTTACAGTAATTGTTTTCCTCCCCTCATCAAATATTCAATTATTTAATTACAGTTATAGAAAGTGTGATAGTACACAAATATTCGACAACATGGGATTTCACATTAAATATTATAAGCCTGTTTCAGTGTTAAAAATCTATTTTTTACAACATGATTTATGGTGTTTGCAATTGTTTTCCATGTTGTGTGTTTCACACAAAATGTCTAATCAATATCCTTTTGGCAGATATTTAGATTAAATGTAATTTTAATTATTATAAATGCTGCTGCTCTGAATATCACTGGAGTTAATTCTCTCCACATATTCATGGCTGAGTCCTTATGACACATTCCCAGAAATAGAACTGCTGGGTTAACAACTCTATAAATTTAAAGGTTTTAAAATATACATCAATTGCTTAGGTTTAATTTACTTTAATTAAGGACTGGAAGCCCTACAGATTGAGCCAATCCCAGATTCTAGCTAAGCAAAGATTTTTTTTCCCCACCTAGGATTCACTAATTAATCCTGCTGGAATTTAAAGTTGATCTAAAACCTATTGGATATTTGCTATGCTGGGAGAATCGTGGTAGCTATGAGCATGGGCCCTGGAGCCACAATGCCCAGGCTTTATTCCTGACTCTCCTGTTAACAGCCACCATGCCTGCGCCTAAGTGTCCTCATCTGTGACATGAGGATGAGTTTCTCCTGAATTCCTGAGCTAAACCAGCCAATAAACCTAATTCCCTAAAAGTAGTCCTGCCACATAATAAGCTCTTTCATATAAATGTGAAATAAAATTTCTCCCAAGCAGCTACACATACCACAAGGTTGACTGACAGACTTTCTATGATTAGAGAGAGACAGAATGTCAAAGACTAAGAGCCAAATTATCTCAGGCTCTCTTCAGTCCCCTGAGTAACCATTTATTGCCCACCTCTGTGTCTGATCTAACAGGTGATCAGGTGATCCTTCTTGGAGTATATGAACAGACTATCAGATTTCTCCAAACCAAGGGCTAAGAATGTCATCAGACAACATCTGAAGCCCAGAGCAGAGATTTTCCTGCTTTGCTAGAACCCACCTACCAGATGTTTCCACCAATGTATCTGAAAAGTGCCTTGGTTTATGACCTTTTGTTCTGTAACTGCAAAAACTTCATGAAACTGTTATCACATGAAATCTGGGGTAACCTGAATCTGTGTTCCTGGGCCATGGTCACTTATATTGGGCTCCAGAATAAACTATCCCTTATTCCCTTTGCAGTGAGAGCTCTATTTTGTGTTACCATACATACATACACATGTTATATTTATATACATATAATATTATACAGTATATATTATATTATGTATAATATATGGGACAAATTATCTTACTTTCGAAAAGCTAAAAAATGAGTGAACCTTGTCAAAAATAATTAGGTGGTAAAATTTCAAATCATAAACTAAGTCTTCACAATTTCTCTGTCCTTTCCTTTCCTTTTTTGTTTTCTTTTGATCAAACAGTCTCATATAGTCCAGGCTGGCCTCCAATTTGCTGTGTAGTTAAGGAAGCCTTGAACTCCTCATCATCCTCTCTCTAGTTCAGGTTCCAGGGAGGTCATCCTCTCTCTAGTTCAGGTTCCAGGGAGGTGCCTGTTATACAGGTGAGCAGCACCATACCTGAAAGTCTTTGTCTTCAGTTTAATATGACCAATCACAGGATCCTTGACTAGGCAATGGAAAGGTGGCTGGTGTTCAGGAATGGGTCAGGCAGAAGCTTGGGAGGGAGCACAAAGTTGGGGTCCATTTCTCTCTCTCTCTCTCTCTCTCTCTCTCTCTCTCTCTCTCTCTCTCTCTCTCTCTCTCTCTCTCTCTCTCTCTCTGTCTCAACAATTTCCAAAGTCAGTTTTCTTAAGCTTATTAATCAGAGTATATCCCCATGTGCGGTCACATAGGATTCTCTATAATTGATTCAAAGTAGTAGAAACTACATTGTTTAAAGATTAGGGATGATTTCTCTGTGTCCCATTACCTGTCACCTGCCTGATATGAACACAGTGCAGACAGGACAAAAATGGTGTGCCTGTATCCCAGCACTCAGGAGGCTGATGCAGGAGGATTGCCATAAATTTTAGGTCAACATGGGCTTTACAGTGAGTTCCCAGGCAGCCTTGACTATAATATGAAACACTGTCTCAAAACAAAGTAAGAAAACAAACAAACAAACAAAAAACAGAAAATCTCTTCCATTATGGCATCAAGCTGATCTTGATCAACTTCATTACGCTTTCTACCAATTCCAAATTCCCTAATTAAATTACCTACAGAGATAAAACTAGGAGCTACCCATCGCTGAGCAATGGACTTGAACAGTTTACTTTATTATATCTTCATCTATCTGGAAGACTAATTAATAATCTAGTTTTTCATATTCCAAATCAAATTTAAATGAACTCATTTCAAGGATGATGATATCTACTGTTTTGAATTTTTTTCTAAGGACTAATAATATTTTTTTTAAAGTATTTCACCTGGGGTTCTTCAGATGGCTCAGTAAATAAGAGCACTTGATGTTCAGCTCGAGGATCTGAGTTCAAGTCCTCCATACCATGTAAGAAGTCAACTCTGGCTATGCCTACCTGTAACCCCAGTGCTGAGGGAGACAGAGGTAGAAGGATCTCAGGGGTTCAGTGGTCAGCCAGACTAGCTGAAAAGCAGTGAGCTAAGTTCAAGGAGAGAAAGCAGATGTGTGGAAGAAGACATTTGATACATGAGTGGATCCATATATACGTGCAGACACGCATACACAACATACACACAGTAAAAATCATCTTGTCTAAAATTTGACCACCAAAAAAAAAAAAACCACTGTAAACCATCCAGCTTGTGTAAGGATAGAACTGCTAGAGCTGCTAAAATTAAGAAATGGGAATTGACTGATTATGAAGAATAAATTAATTAATTTAAAAAAAGAAATAGGAACTGACATCAGCCACGGTTCGGGAAACCTTGTGCAAGAGGGAGTGGCAAGACAGTAAGAGCCATGGTTGGGGGAACATCCAGAGGCAATGTCCCCTTATCTGTCTGCTGCAGGCACAACTTCAGAGCCCTTCATCCCCTGGAATGTTCCAGCAATCCCTCAGTGGAAAGGGGGCAGGGAGGAGGGAAATAGTGGTATCAACACATGAATTATACATACAAAGTTTCTACTTAATAAAAATAAAATAATAAAGAAGTTATGAAGATCAAAAAGATGATAAAGAAAAAATTGGACATTGAGTGCAATTGCGCTTTTTGTAAAGCTAAAGGTTAAAGTTCACGTCTCGAGTCGTATACCTGCATTATTTGAGCGTTCAGTAAACTGCTTTAGCAAAAAAATATGGTGAGAACAATTACTGCCTCTTTTGCCTGTCAAACATGATTTTATGAAAGTACACTTTCCAATGAAAATAAATAAGCCCAGAGGTGAGTCTTTCAACCTTCAAGATATCACCCCCCCAACCCTCCCACCTGAGGGTTAGACTGAGAGCTGCTCAGAACACACCACTTACAAAAGCTGTCAGCATCTACGCAGGAAACATCCTAAGCATTAAGAAGCACTGGCCGTGAACTTGGGGAAGTGCAAGGATCATGCTAGGTGACCCTCACTAGACCTGAACTCACAACCCTCCTGCCTCCGCTACTCAATGCTGGGATGATGGCACACACCACCTTCTTATGGAAATCAGCCATTTATTTGATGGCCTTCTATGCTTAGGAGGTCAGACACTCCGAGCCTAAAGGCAAGTCACTGAGCATTTGACATTGAATTTGTGGGACCCTGCCCCTTCTTTTTGTCTCTCATTTCCTGGCATCAGGTGAGCAGTTTCGTTCCTACCATGATACACTTCTCTGTCACCACTTTAGAGCCAGAGTAAGACAGATCCCAAACAAATAGTTTCTTTTTATAAGTTGACTGTCTCAGGTTTTTATTAGAATAACAGATAGGACTACACACCCCCAAAATGCCTAAAGACTGGCCTCAGAAAGACTGGCCAGACCACAGGGTGGCAAGGAGCCAGGGCAATTGGTTTGTTGATCACTGCAGGAGCATAAAATGGAACAATTATGCAAACAGCTCATCAGTTTCTTAGAAATACTCACTATTGATACCTACAAAAGGAACTTATTTTAAAAGGATTATACTAAGCAAATGAGGTCAGATAAATACGAGCACAGACTACAGGGTCCCATTAATATAAGATACTTCGACTGAGACTTCAGAGATAGAAAGCAGATGTGTGGTTGTCTTGGGCCACTGGTCAGTGGCAGAGGCTCTTCAGATGGGGGCAGGAAGCATTTTGTATGTTATATGTTTGCCCAAACTCATAGATATACATAATATCCATAAAGTATATGTAAATATAATATAGAATATATAATACATTATATATGATACATATATATATACATACACACATATGCAAAGTGAATTCAGATAATCATGTGTTAAGTACAATTCATTGAAGTTTACTCATCAAGTCATTCATTTAACTACTTTCTGCAGAGGGTCTGCAGCCATGTTTGCACCTGCACCCAAGTTCCCCACTCCGCACTCACCAGTGAGGGCTCCTCCCAGGCTCCCTCGACGCAGCAGCTTCCCATCTTCACTCAGCTGTCTCTTGTACTTCAGTGACTTTCCGGGGCCACAAGCCACATCGGGGTTGCTGCATTTCCGAAATGGCATGGGAGGTGGCGATAATATGTGGTCAAGCTGCAGACAGAATGACAGGGGCGTCATTTACTGCAGACATTCAACCACAAGCCAGAACCAACCACCGACCGGCCACACAAGCTTTCTTCTTTGCTTTCCTCTCTCTACACGACCTTCTCCCAGTCCCGTCTGTAACTGTAACTGTTTAGAGAGTTCTAGATTTCATTGTTGCATCTTCCACCTAAAAGACAATCTCGTTCACTGCAAACCCTCAGTGGCAGGGATTTCAATGTCCCTCATGGCACATTAGTAAAATTAAATTTAATAGATTGTGACCATAATTCCTTAAGCACAATAGAATAGAAATTATGAATCAAAAGAAGAAAGGAAGGTACTGTTCCTTGAAATGTTGGATTGAGCTATCACGTGTATGTGTGCATCCTGGGTCCCTATAGAGACTGTCTTTCTGGCCTTCCCAGACGAGACCACTGCATAAGGAATAACAACAGATCATGTCTTTGGGTGAGCACAAAAGGAATTCACATATTGCTCACACGTATAAGTACAAGAGAGGAATTTCTAAGCACCACAACCTTTAATGGAAATCAATACATCCCTACATCACTTTATAGCTCTTAAAAAGAAAGCCTGTCACAAGAATCAGAGAAACTAAAGTCACTTCAAAAGACAGCTTTCTACAAAAGAATCCCTTGTGTCACAACACTCACGTCAAGATATGCTCCACTTCTGTAAGAAAACCTTTCATACCTGAAGAGTGCATACCTCTAAGCGCTCACCTTCAAGTTCAAGTGCATATAACTATTGCAATAGTTATTAAGAATAAAAATATATATGTGCTCAGTTTACTATTGAAGACAGAAAACAAATATCGAGAGCATGGAAAGTCTAAGGATCACAACAAAAGGCCAACTTTGTAGAAATTTAGAAGCAGGAAGGACTTAGATAGCATTGTTCAAAACCAGACATCGAAATGGTGTTTTGCTTCCTTTCAGGGGAAGAGGTAGCCAATTGATCACAGTTGTTTTATAGGAAGCAGATATTCAGGAACTAAGACACCCCTGTGCTGTCTGTGTGCTGCTGCAGCAAGTTCAAAATCATTTGCAAGGTGAAGCGAGTCCCTGCTGGTGAGTACCACCTCCCAAGCTAGCTGACCCTCAGGGGCACAGCTGTTACAAGGTATCAGCTTGTCTTCCCCCCCACCCCTGCAAACTTTATTCATCAGCAATGTGTAACACTGGACTTCATGCACTTCTTAATAAATACCATCTCTGGGCTAATGAGATGGCTCAGTTATTAAGGCACTTGCCTGCAAAGCCTCACGACCCAGGTTCACTTCCCCAGGACCCACGTAAAGGCAGGTGCATGAAACAGTGCACGGAGTTTGTTAGCAACTGGCTGGAGTCCCTGAAGTGGCCATTTTCTCCTCTGTCTGTCTCTTGTCTCTCTCTTCTGCTTACAAAAAAATAAGTAATTACAAAAGAAATACCATCTCCTGGACAATTAGTTCTTTCTTATATTTCATTGTTGGTATTTTAGTGAGAAAACCCAGCAGTCTATCCATTCCAGGAACAAAGCCAGACCAGGAAGAGTAAGGGACTCAAGAAAAGGCCCTTTCAAATGAGGAGTTGGAGGTATTCAAAGTTCTGGGTACAAGTTGCTGCACATTCCTTAAGTCCTCAACAGAGCTTCCAAGGAGGGACTTCTGTGTAACCTTGGCCATTTCACCCTTAAATATTAAGTGCAGTAAAATCTAGCCTGGCACACCTGGTCACTCATGAGCTACCAGAACATCCAGGCTCCAGTCTGAGGTCCAAGTACATTCTGACCACGTTACAACACAGAGGTTATTTATGCTCTTTTCCTGCCTCCACTTTACTTCCTACCAATACTGAAAATTTTCAGAAGAAAATTTGTGATGATGTTGAGGTAGAGTGAGTTCTCCAATGGGCATCCCTGTCCACTGTCCGTGCTTAGCTGTCATTCCTCCGCACACTGTCCCTCTCTTCATGTCCACACATACACAGGCATGAAGTATAGGTCTCAGAGCTGAATCTCTGCACATTAATATTTTAACCTGCCTCCTCTGAGAACATGGATGTTCTCTTGAATTCGCCCATCCTGCGGTCTGGAAATCTTATCATCAATGTCTCCCATCTCCTGAATTAAGGTGAAATATGAATACTAGGGGCAAGGGATAAGATTGTATCATGTCTCTCTCTTTTCTATGACAACAGAAATTGCAGCCACAAGGTGGCAGTGTACCATAGACAGTCAACATACTATCTATTACTACTAGTGAATGAATGCACCAAGAATGGATGACCGACTGCCCTCAATGCAATCAAGCAAGTTCAGGTCCATTCTACTTAGCTATTTCCTCTTAATTACTACTGGCAGCTTTGGAATGTACAGATATTTACTGTTTAAGGTTCATCAGCTTCTACCTATTTATTTTTCACTTGGCTTGCCGAATGATAATTAATTACTCTGGGGAAGATTGTTATATCTCAAAATTTTTAAAAAGATGGAAAACTAAGTAGAAAAAAGAGGGAACTCCTCAATAGATAGGAAGTGATCTTCCATCTTTTTGGCAAAGTCACAAAAGACAGGAAGCAAGTGTGGGAGAATGAGAATGAAATAAAAAAAAGTACAGGCAAAAAAAAAAAAAAACCAGCAAAACCAAACAACTAATATATCTTCCATCACAAACATAAAACCACAAGCCATTAGTCCATAGGCCAGAGTTCTTCATCAGAACCTCAGTCCCAAGAGGGGTGTGTTATTTTTTTAAGATATTTTATTTATTTATTTGAGAGAGAGAGAGAGAGAGAGAGAGAGAGAGAGAGAGAGAGAGAGAGAGAAACAGAGACAGAGAGAATGGGCACAACAGGGCCTCCAGCCACTGCAAATGAACTCCAGACACATGTGCCCTCTTGTGCATCTGGCTTTACATGGGCACTGGGGAATCGAACTCAGGTCCTTCTGCGTTGCAGGCAAGCGCCTTAACTGCTTAGCCACTTCTTCAGCCTGGGGTGTGTTATTTTAAATCTGGGAAATTTGAGGTAGTGAACTAGGAGGGCTGCAAAGGCTTCAAACACAATAAGTGTAGAAAAAGCTAGAAGCACAGTGCAATGTCCCAAGATCCCATTTTCTCCTTCATATCAATTCGCACTCCCAACAGGGCTCTCTCTAAATAGATCATTTCCCCCAATTTGCAGGCTTGTCGGTGGCTTTGGTATTCCTTTAACAATTAGTCAGAGCTTCTCAAAATAGTCCACGACAGCCTGGTAATTCATTTTCCGTTTTCTGTCCTGACTCAAGCACTCACGATCCCTTGAAAAACCCTTCATCACACCCTGGAGTTTAGGGCACACATCAAACATGTCACTTTGGACATTGCCCTTTGACTGATTTCAGTTTAACGTTTTCCCACTTCTTCCTGCTCCCAAGTCTTCATTCTACAAGAAGTTTCACTGAAGACTTAGGTTGTCTTGAAACTTCCGCTGATACTCCAGGGCATCTAAGCCTCAATTTAATCTGTTTGCCTCAAGAACACTTGCAGAGTCTCTCCCTTAGCAGACAGAAGCTCCCAAGGAACCCAAGTCCACTCTCTTTCACCTAGCAGGCAGGTAGCTGTGAACGTAGTATATTGAAAGATATTCTCTAAAAATCCACTAGTAGCAAATATTGATTCCTGATGAGAATTTCCTACTAGATTTCGTTCCAAGAGGAGCCTCGAGATATTGAGAGGAAATATACATGCATGCTATGAAATTCACAATCCAGACAGAGAAGTAGCATGCCAGGGTATGTCAAAGACAGGCAATGGTTCCTGCTAGCAGCCCGTCAAAGAAAACACTAAGGCATCTTCAAGGGTAAAAGGTCCCAAACCAAGGTAAATCTGATACAGATCTGGAGAAAAGTGACCCAAATCACTGGTCATGCAGACTTGCTAATCATACACAATCCATGTAATAAAGGTTCACATCTATTTTCTGTATTTGTCATTGCTACCCATTGTTTGCTGTTTGATGAAAAACTGAGAGAAAAAAAATATAGAAGAATCCAGCATGATTACCTGCGGCTCCCGTCATCAATGAAGCTAAATCAGTGGGAGGAAAGGCACCGCAGAGGTCACAGTTAAGTCTTAGTGTCCCTGTCAGCTACATCGGCAGTACTGTCTGCAAGTGTGAACCCCAGGTTTCTGTTCCTCTGCTGGGGTATCGTTTACTGGATTCCATGAAGTGTATTACAACTCGCTATGAACACGGAACTTTGGGCTTTCTTCTCAATTATTTTCCCCAGACACCGTTACGCACAAGCACAATGCACAACTTCTAAACACTGATGATGACCTATGGGAAGAAAGAACGACTTTTCCAGTTTCAGTGAACGCAACTTCCAGCTTCTTGAATCATAAACCCAAAGTGATTCTCAACTTCTCATTTAACAAAAAATATATTTATTTGCAAGCAGAAAGAGACCGAGAGACAGACGAGAGACAGAATGGGTGTGTCAGAGCTGCCAGCCTCTGCAAACAAACTCCAGATGCAAGCACCACTTTGTGCATCTGGCTTTACTTGGGTCCTTGGAATTCGAACCCATGTCATTAGGCTTTGCAGGCAGGTGCTTAACTACTGAGCAATCTCTCAACTTCGCATTGTTACCCAAAATCCAAACAGCAAGTTTGTCATCTCAGCTTCCAAAATACATCCAAAAACCCCATCCCTTCACCATTTCTCCTGCTACAAAACTGTCCCTGCCAGAGTAATCTCTCTTGCAAGAGTCTCCTAGCGGGTGTCTCTGCTTTCCCCCAGTTTCCTCCTAAAACATAGCAAAGGCTCTCCACTCTTGTCCCCCCACTTCTTCACCAGGAACCAATCCAGTGGTTAGTTACTTGCCTACTCCTAAGCCAAGCATCCGCCATGTTCCCTGTCCAGCTCGGTCTTTGGTGTTTCCCATGCAGGGACCTTCCTTTCTGCTCTGCACACTAGCTAGCAAGTCTCCTCCTCCTTCAGCTCTCTGTTCAAATGACACTCTCTAGCTAACCTCACTCCTGGTTTTATTCCCTTTCCTCCTTTCTCTTCATGGCATCTATGACCACATGATATATGAGATCTTTGGGGCTTGTCTGTTGACAGACTTCTGCTCAAATGAAAATGAAATACTGCACATCTGTCCACCGCTTTATGTCTATCACAGTGGCCACTACAAAAACAATTTTTGTAAATATTTGTGGAATGAACAATTGGAAATCTCTGGGTTTTAGGTAAAATATAACATCAGTGACAAACAGAACATGTACCATAAAAAAGCCGTTATGGTTGAGAAATAGAAATTAGAGCTGATGAACTCAAGGTGAAATGCTACAATGAGCATCTAATACTTTGACAAAACCGAGCTCTTCATGGATGGTGAAGAGCCTTAGGTTATAACGAATAGCACCTTCTAAAGAGCCTTTTATATATACCGCACTAATATGCTAATTTTTGAACAAGGCTACCTCTGAAGGTGATTCCTAAATAATGAATTATCCGACCTTTTAAATGTATCCCTACTGGCATATTCACTGGTGTCTATCAATCCGACCTGTTTCCTAGCTCTATTCCTCCTTTCTCTAATTCTGCATTCATTCCCAAGATGTGGCATATGCATTTTAAAGACCTATCCCTAATGCATATGCCCTAAGGCCAGAGTTCAGTAGTTCAAAGGGATCACCAATATCATCTGCATACAAAATGGCACATCATTGGAGAAGCCTTTTCTTTATGCTTACAAAAAGAGCCAGACTTGTAATGTATGCTATGGAGACATTGCTCAGTTGTTTCTTCATATTAAATATTTTGCAAGAAACCAAAACTAAGGACACAAATATCTGCTTTTACAACTGCACACACTATGCTTATATCCCCCTTAAGTAAGCACCCATTCTCTCTCCCTTCACTGTGACCCAATAAAGAATCAAATTGGCAATTTGAAATGATTTGATTATATTTTAAAATTAGATTTTGCATACTTTTAAGCCAAAGCCTATACTCAATGGTTGAAAACCTACAGTTAAGGTAGTCATTACTGGTTACATATCAATTCCACAGTGCTCAGACCAGAGGTAAGACTATACTCATTAAGGTACTTAAGTCTTTCCTCGTCAATAACATGTCAGTAACAGCATGGATCTCCTGAGGTGGCTGGGAGGAGTAACAGTTCACATGTGTAAAGCACCTTGAATGATGCCTGGCCTATGATAAGTGTCATTAACGCCATCCACATTCAGGGTTAACTGGCTCCATACAAAGTCACCTCTTTCCCTATCAAGGAAAACATTTCTACATAAAATTTTAACTAAATTACATTTTTTTACCCAGGACTTTATTTTCTGTTTTTATGGTGAAAGTGAGAACTTGGTTAAAACCACTGCAGTTATCCCAGGTCAAATACCCACATCTGAAACGACATTCCTGATCCAAGAGTATGAGAATTCATATCTCTTGTCATTCACCATGTGTCTCTTCAGCCATGTTGTAACAGCAGCAACAAACCTATACGAGGTTTGTTGAAGAACCTACAAAAGTGGTGGCATGGTTTGACCCAGGTGTCCCCCACAAACAAATGAATGTGTTCTGAGTAATCGATTCTCAGCTGATGGCAGTTTGGGTTTTACAACCTCGATGGATCTGTGTTGTTGGGGGTGTGCTTATGGGGTTAGAAGCCAGCTTCCCCTTGCCAGTTTTTGGCACACCTTCCTGCCGCTGTTTGCAGTGCTGTGGCGGAGGTGATATCCAGCCCTCTGCTCATGTCATCGTTTTCCCTGCCGGGATGGAGTCTCTCCTCGAGTCCGTAAGCCAAATAAACCCATTCCTCCATAAGCCACTTTTGTTCTTTTTGTTGTAGCAATGAGAGAAAGGTTGACTCCAACAAGTGGGAAGCCTCATATGGACTTGAATGGTCAGGGACAGAATCCCTATGCCAAGGCACTGGGCAAGTCACTCCTGTCAGAGGTGGCAAGGATGCTGAGAGATCAAGGACTGACAATAGCCTAAATTACTGATGCACACTGTCATCCAGGATCAACTCAGTCACCCTTCTGCTAGCCTGTAGACTGGCAAAGCACATGTTCTTCCAGGAGCACCTCTCAGGCACTATTACGTTTGCTGTACACTATTCAGAATACAGGAAAGCAATACTGCTGAAGACTACATTATGCCCCCCTTCACTAGCTCACTAGCAACTTGCTATCTGCTGACTTGAGTTGGACCGTATGGTTCAGGACCCACTAATTAACTTTGATGACATTCATTGGGATGGCACCACCCAGAATACATGCTTCCAGCTAATGACATTGCTATCAACAGCCTATGAATCCAACTGCTCTAAAGCATAAATGTATAAGGAGGGACCCACATGCCACCAGGTCCTTGTCTAGGCTGGCCTCAAACTCAAGACCCACCTGCCTCAGCCTCCAAAGGACTGGGATTATCACAAGCATGTTCCACATGACCCAGCAGATTAAGCAGCATTGTGCCAGGCTCAGCTCTATGCCAGCAGTCAGAAAAGAACAATGAACAAGAGAGAAAACTCCCTGCTTGCCAGCAGGCCCGGTGTATACCAGAACCAGGGCTGCTGCTGGGCTGTGGGTGTTAACTGGGGACTCTGGGAGCCACGTTAATGAGTCAGG
This sequence comes from Zapus hudsonius, assembly GCA_004024765.1. Taxonomy (NCBI): domain Eukaryota; kingdom Metazoa; phylum Chordata; class Mammalia; order Rodentia; family Dipodidae; genus Zapus; species Zapus hudsonius. The sequence continues at coordinate 36,637 of PVHP010004353.1, forward strand.
TCCCTAATCAGGCCCCAGAAATCACCAAAGTCTGGCAAATGTAATATGACCCATCTCCAATCAAGACTTCACTTTGGTCTAGAGAGATGGAACAGTGGTTAAAGGTGTTTGTTTGCAAAGCCCAATGGCCAGTGTTTAATTTCCCAGTACCCACATAAAGCCAGATGCAGAAAGTAGTGCATGTTTCTGGAATTCATTGGCAGTGGCAAAAGGCCCTGGTACACTCATTCCCTCTTTCCTCTCCCACTCTCTGCTTACAAATAAATAAAAATATTAAATAAAAAAACTTCGCTTTATCCTAGAAAGCAGGTAATCTCTGTGTGTGCTGATTTCTGACTTCACACACATACCCCAGAGAACAATGTCAATGTCTAGAGCCAATTTTGACTGGTACAAAACTTGGGGGAAATGTGCTGGTACCTGCTAGATAGAACCCAGAGATGCTACTAAAGTACCCTGCTGTCCATAGGACAGCCTTCCACAACAGAGGTTTTAACCCCTCAAAGTCAAGAACGACACTGATAAGGATCCCCTGGTCTATCCTGCTCTGTTCCTGTGCTTCCTTTCAACTTGTCTGTCTTCACCTACTTTAAGGGTTAGCCTGGGCTACATGAGACTGTCTACACACACACACACACACACACACACACACACGACTGGGGAGATGGCTCAGCAGATAAAATAAAGGCTTGCCATACATATATTTACATGTAAACAAAAATATTTTATAAACAAGAAAATGCATAAAAACCATAAATATATCCAGCAACAATTGTTCCTGACAACCGGATTCAGCAAGCAATTTCCTAATCAACCCTAATCTACTCAAATGATTTCACTATATATTGCAATTCATTTTCTCAGTGAAAGTCTGTGTTTTTAGAAACAGTACAGCAACGGGATGTATTTAAACTGGAAAAGGGATACCAATTATTACTTTGTATCTATTTTTCCTTTTCTGACACGGCTCCTGGACTTGAGATTTATTTGCCTCACCTCACCTGAGAGTCGGGGTTATAGGTGTGACCTCTATGCCTGCCTTCCATCTTTTTTTTTCCTATAATTAGTGAATCACAAACCTCAATTAGCAAAATAGGCCACAGGTTTCCGAGCCATCCTAAAATATATTATTAGATCAAGTAACAATGGTGTTCATCTAAACAGAGATGCACAGCCAGTTGTATTGCATAAAAAGAATTGATTTTCCTTCTTCCCTTCTGAGGGAAGTATGTAAATTACCACTTGGATAACACTATCTCATTTTTTTGCCTGTCAATTCACCTCCAAACAAGTCGATTCCTTTGCTCCACATGTAAACATAGATACATGCCAACCAGCAGCAATAGACTATCCAAACAGCCCAAGGTCATTGAGCTGCTATTGACTGATATTTACATTAAGCAGTAAAATTTGACCATTAAAAGATGTGGAAAAACACAGAAAACAGTATTTTACAGTTTTGAAATACATGGCCTTTACGTGTGGAATTTTCAGGTTATGAATTACTTTGCAAAGTTTGCTTTAGGAACTACGACACCAGGGAAAAGCCAGGGAACAGACAAGTTTGACTTTGCATATGGATCACCTGTTCTCCTGTCACTTTAATATTCTGCTTGTTTCCCTGACCTTTATTTAGGGATCTAATCTATGCCTGAAGTTGTTTACTTATCTGAAGTCATTAAATTCCCCTGATAGCGTCCTGTCCCCATCAGCAATGTAACTAGAGAGTCTGACCGTGGTTAACAAGCAGGAAGAGAATAGACTTCTCGCTGGTGATCTTCTTTCAGTTTCAAGTCAGAGTGGAAAATTCCCACGTGGTACCCCAAAACCTGACTCTCAGCGCCCACGTCCCCTTCTCTCAGGGCGAGTAGGCCCCAGTTAGGTTGGAATGGATCTCCCAACTCAGCAACGAGGAAAGAGATGCACAATGATGGACCATTCAAAGCTCACAGCTCTAAAGGAGGAAACTCCCAACTCTAGAGCTCTCCTTCCAAACCGGCTCCCAGACAGGGGCCCGGCTCCCAGAGGTTGTGTCAACTTGATTGAACAGAAATCCAGCAAGAGCAGGTGGATGAGGGTGTTTCCAGGAGGTATTGACTGAGGGATGAAGATCCTCCCTCAGTGTGGGAGCACCTTCAGCGGTGGCCCAGATAGAGAGGTCTGCTGGAAAGCAGATTTGCTCCATTGCTGTCATCCTTTGCAACATCACCCAGCCTCTCCCACCTACTGGCACACTGGATGAAAGCCAGCCTCCAAGAATGCTCCAGGCCTTCAGTGCCTGACTGGGACTACTGAGGCACCCGGCCTCACGGACTGAGCAGCCACAGGGTTCTCTGACTCTCCAGTATAGACAGCTATTGTCGGATTGCCAAGCCCATATTGTGTAAGCTAATCTAATAGATCCCTTTGCAATATTCATTCATTTGATCAGTCCTCCTCCCCTGGGACCCCCGACTAGTACAGTGGTAAAGCAGACGAAGCTAACAAGTTCTCCAAGAAACTTCCCTAGAGAAGATCGGAGTCTGAAATTCTGGTCCAATCCAAATGCCCCAATAGAATCCTAACTGGTGGCCTATACAAGTGATTTTCCTAGCTCAGCATTATAGAATAATGATATATTAACAGTGAAAAGGTTGTGACAAATGTAACTCAACTTCCTGGGTTTACTGGAATATTACGGCACAAATTACAAAGATACTTAGTTCATGAATCCAGACCAGAACCCAAATTTCTAGACCTAAAATCCAGCACCTTCCACACTGCGCTTTCTTACTCACTGGCCCTCTGCAGTCCGCAAGTCCTCAGAATACTGTGACCATCACCTTGGATACTTCCCAGGAGTTTTCTCTTCATGCGTGCTTTATCAACCCCTAATTCCACTAAATGTTTTTAAACATTTTTTAAGATAACCTCCACATATATACACAATCCACATGCCATTATGGATTGGACGGTAGTTAAGGGCTAAAGATAGAAAACAGAACCGATACAGTTCATGATCAAAACCACAATCATAAAAAAGAGTGGATGTTCACAGTTAGTACATGGACTGCAGGGCTATCAGCAGAGCTGAAGTCCAGCGTCTTGTTCATTTCATGGCCAGCATCTAGTTAATTTCTTTCCTTCACTGTGTTGTCAACACAGTGCGAGTCAATGCCTTGACTCAGACTCACATTTTACTTGAAAAGATAATTGTCTTTTCAAGTAACCGGAAGCTAGAGCAGGAAGGGGCATGGGATGGTATCTATACACATACTAATATTCCTTCTGATTTTGGAGTTTTCCAACTCATCAATCCTATTCTAAGAGACTGAGAGTTTTAGGGCAGATTCCCCACCCCCACCATGACTACCACTCTTTATCACAGAGGTTTTTAGGTCCCAAACATCTACCTTTCACAACTACTCTAACTGGGGCAGCGTCCACAAGAAGGTGGCAGTGTGTCCCATTTCCTGAAGGAAGAAGACAGTGGTTTGAGGCAAGCTCCCAGGCAGGATGGCATTCAGCCTTTGATTAACCATTGAAAGGTAAACATTTTTTAATTTCATCTATCAGATAAGTATGAATATATCTTCCTCAAGCATCCGTGTGGATTGATAAAAAGCTGCTACGGAATATCTAGTGCTGAGAAGGCACTTAAATATTGATTCTTCTCCACCTTTCTCAGCCTCGTTTCTTTTATATGGTTTGGAACTCTTCCATATAATTCAAAGAATCAAAAATAAGCTGTGGGTGAGGAAAAACTTCAAAATAAACTCATCTTATATAATAATATCTATACTCTTCAACTGAATGAACATCACAAATTAATATTCAATTCCTGATGTCACTTTAAGAGGAAAATGTTTTCCTTTCTTTCTTTCTTTTAGCGAGTCAGCAATGGACAGCAGTCACAGAATGAACTCTGACCCAAGAGGCAAAGTAAATATAATTAAGAATCAGGAGTCACAAGTTCACAGGGCTTACAGGTCTCACCTGGTTAAAGCTGACACAATTAAGAAACACACAGAAGGTCAGTGGCTGAGAAGGTGTCAAGGGTGAAGGGCCCTGGGGGACAGAGGGACTGGACCATGAGAACTAGTTTTACTAGCTTTATTGCTTCTAAAAGGGGGGAACTAACCAGATAATGCAAAGGGAATGGATAAAGGGAAGGAAAGGACTGAGGGATATGGGAAAGAAAAAGAGAAGAAAATGAGCAAATGAGAGATGTTCAGAAAATATAATAAATGCCCTTCTTGCCTGTACCTCATAAGCTCCCTGGAGCTGTATTTCCTCACCTTTCCAATCTTGGTTGTGTCTGTCAAAGAACCAGAGAGAAAGCTTCTCTCTTATCCAAAATAGTACAAAATAAGTAAGTTTAATAAAAGAATCCTTATTAGAAAGCATTTGCTAGAAAACAAATCATTATTAACCTATTCTTTAATGGAAAAAAATTGAAATTCCAAGGCCTCAAGCCAGCAGCTCTCTGGCTTAGAATGAAGCGTATCTCACCTGAGGTTTTGCCAATCAGATTCCCACCCTGCTGTGTCTACTTTCTTGCTTGAGACTCATTTTCTGCTCCCCAATTCCTAGTCTCCCCATCGTCCGTCCCCAGAACTCAAGATCTGGGGGCTGCTTTGTACATAGCAGAGGGTCTCCACTGACTCCTCTTTGAATGCAGCCTGCTGGGGACCCACGCAGACCCTTGTCCAGGACCGCAGTGTCCAAAGCTGCCCAATGAGTGCCAAGTGTCTGCCCTGTCTCTGCTAGAGACACACCCTGGACTTAGAGCTTGCTGTGTTACTTTGAGGCATGGTGTTTCTTGCAGTCAGCAACTTGCTGCTGGGACGAACATCCAACCAGACATAGTTTATGGGAGGAAGGGATTCATTTCAAGCTTACAGATCCAGGGAAAACTTTATCAAGGGTTGAAGAAGCTTGTTCCCTTTTGTAGATCAAAGCAGAGAGAGACCACCAACCAGCCAGTAGCACATGAGAGCACCAGAGTTCAAGCTGCTCGCTACACCTCTGGGCTAGAATCAAGATCTGCCCCCAAATACATGTTAACGGTGGACCCCAGGATCCACCCCCCCAGTGACACCTCCTCCAGGGAGCGACTGGAGACCCAAGTTACAAGATTTAATAACACCTGAGTCTTTGGGCCCATATGTTTGCACTATCACATTCAGACCACCACAATGCTGAGACCCCACTTCTCTTCATGCAATTCATACCATCCTAGGGCAGAATCCCAAGCCACACTTCACCACCTGGACTTCTAGTCCTCAGGACCAGGCACCATCTAACCTGCTGACTCCCCAGTGTAATATGAGCTAGAAAATCAGAGAAAATTTAAAAAAAGATGATAGAAAAAATATGTCAGAGGAAGAAGGAAGGAGATGAGAAATGAAATGTGGGAAACGAGATAGAAGAGAAAGGAGAACAATTAATAGATTGCTCACTGCAAGGCTCTTAACACCACAAAGATGTTCTCACCAGAGTTACAGTGTGGCAAAAACAGAAAGTCTTTAATTGTCAAGAGTCTGTGGGGTCTTCAAGGTGGCCCCCTAGGACCAGGTAGAGTCACATAAATAAGACCCACAGAGCAACAGGAGAAAAGCTAAAGAAGTTGGAGAGTTTTGCCATGTTGTGATTTTTTTCTTCAGCATGTACCCAAACAATAATTCTAAAACAAAAAACATTATTTAAAATTATACCCAATTGTAGCCAAGGAGAGTCACAATTATATCCCTCTCACCCCAAAAACTAAAAGTCACCAGAGCTTAATGGCAAGACTCTATGGCTGAAGACACCGTGGTGTCTGCAAGCACAGGATAAGGAGAAATCATGCTGGAACTGTAAAGGAAGCCAGCCTCATGCTGGTTACCACAACTAGTACTGGAAAGTTCTCTGTGAGTGGCTGGGGATAAAGGTCAGCAACAGCATGAATGAGCGGGAGATTCTGCAAGCTACAAAATCAACCAGCAAGGCACAAAATACACACCCATGCAATGGTGGCACACAAGCAATGGGGTAAACAACTGTTCTCTGGATATGAGGCCTGCTCACTGGGAGGGAATTCATACCTGGCATTGAGAACCAAATCAGAGTCCTACAGATAGGAAGGTCAGAGAGAGAAGATCCCACTTCTCTTTGGCTTTGAAGAAAGGATATGCCCAATCAATTAATCTGAAAGCACTATGTCTACCCCCTTTGCTTCATGCTACTATCACTCTTGGTTGGAGATTCTTCTTGCTGGCCTTATTTATTATTTACTCATTTATTTACAGATGGCAGCACATACTGGGGAGAACCGAGTCCCATGAATAAGAAAAGAAAATTTTGCCAACTTCCTAGCACAAAATGAGTCATCCATCACATCTATCAGAGAGCCCAGGGAAACACTGCAGAAAGAGTGGAGATTTAAACTGGAATGCTGCTCTCACTGCTAGCCTGACAACCTCCTCCAGGGAGATGGCGGTACACACTGAGGAGACTCAAAACTCATCAGAGCAGAAATCAGAGGATGCAAAGACCTCGACACTAAAGGACACTTATTCATTGAACAGCTTTCCAGCCCCTAAAGGAAACATAACATACCCACCAAGGCTCAGGGAATACTGTGGAACAGGAGGCAGAAATACTGTAAGAGCCACAGGGTGGGGAGGTATATCCTGAGATACTTTCCCCCAACTCAGACTGACTGGTGCATTCATAACCCCACATTGAATACCAAAAACCTCACTGAGGAAGGCCCTCAGTGAAATGGGAGCCATAGAGAGGGGATTTAAGAGTATAACCCCCAGGGTTGGGGATTTAGCTCAGTGCAAGTACAAGGCCCTGGGTTTGGTCCTCAGCACCGCAAAAAAAAAAAAAAAAGTATAACCCAAGGGGAATATGACCAATATGAAATATGTTCATACCGTAAAGTTAATAATAATAATAATTTAAACAAAATCATTATGCACAAGAATCTCGAGGGAAAAAATCTGATAGGCTACAATGTCAACTAGTCCCTACCTTGGGAAACATAAATCCACTGACATCGGACGGAGTCTGAAAATAGACTTGGGCAAATCAACCATGAGCTACTTTACAGTCGCCTCTGGCCCGGCTCCATCTTCCAGACTCCAGTCTGTATTTTCATTTGCCCATTCCGGCCTGTGAAGACTCTGGGAGAAGGCAGGCAGGTCAAAAGCCTGAGATCAAGAGGCATGCTAAGAGCAATGCTGAAGTTTGAACTTCAAATCTGCCTGGGAGCAGAGCATTCCCCGCCCCCTGCAGGTACAGCATCTTCCTTCCATTAAATCTTGGGTTCTGGAGGCAGAGGAGGGGGTGGGGTATTGGAAGCCCAGAGAGAGGACGGTTAATGGGCACAGTGATACAGCTTGATGGGAGGAATAACTTCTAATGTTCATTCAACTTATTTTTAATTATATACTTCATTATACATTTCACAAGAGCTGGTAGAGAAGAGTTTGAATTCTTTCCACAGGGAAATGGTGCTTGTTAAAAGTGATGGATATGTCATATTGTGTACACATACTGAGATATCCTATTGCACCCATAAAGATGTATGATAATTTTGTGACACAAAATAATTTTAGGAAGCTGAATGTACAATAGGTCAATTATTTTTTTCTCCTTACACTAATACATTTTACTACTATGTGGTTATTTAAAGATGAACAAAAAACCAGCTCAGAACATGGATCTCTGAGCGATAAAGCCACGCTCATTTGAATGTTCCGTTTGGGCCACACATGGATCCATAGGCATATGCACCATCAGGGTTAGCAGAAGCCAGGCTGCCTCCTCACCAGAGCTGTGGGGAGGCTTTGGCCTTGAATTCTACATTTCTCTACAGGTTATGACCACCTCTCCCACTGCTAAGAGGCTTCACTCACACCCATCGCTACTGAATGTCCATTCCTGACCTTCGCTCTTCATTGATATTCCAGACATTGGCACACAACAGCCCAGTGAACCACATCCACTCAGTTGTACTCTGACTTTACGCTGCCTCTGGTAGCAAGATTTCCTTCCTCACATGGTGCTAAGGGTTGTAAAGAAGAAAATGAGAACCACTCTGGCCCATTGTGAAATGGGTTGTCTGAGTAGAAACCCAGGGAAGGAAGGGCTAAGCCATGCAGGGGAAAGTCTTCTAGACCAAGGAAATGGCAAGTGCCATGTCTAGCAGTAAGAAGTAAATTTAGCATGGTAGAGAAAAGCAAGAGAGCTGGGACCTATTCTCCCGTCTCAATGCCGGGCCCTCCCCAGCAGACCAGGTTCTATCCCAGCTCCTCTCTGCACATCTATGGAAGCTTTAAGATGACCCTCTGTCATGGTTTGATCCAGGTGTCCCCCACAAACAAATCAATGTGTTCTGATTGATCAATCCTCAGCCAATGGCAGTTTGGGTTTTACAACCTCACTGGAGCTGTGTTGTCATGGGAGGGCTTATGGGGTTATAAGCCAGCTTCCCCTTGCCAGTGTTTGGCACACCTTCCTGCCTCTGTGTGCAGTGCTGTGGCTGAGGTGATGTCCACCCTCTGCTCATGCCATCGTTTTCCCTGCCAGGATGGAGTCTCCCCTTGAGTCTGTAAACCTAATAAACCCATTCATCCACAAGCTGCTTTTGCTTGGGTTCTTTGTGCGCAGCAACTAGAAAGCTGACTGCAATAACCCTCTGACAAAGTAGTATTTCCTCTAAGTGGATATATAAGGAAAAGATTCTTAAGGAATGTGATTTCACAAAGATATCAGAGCTGTGACCCCAAGAGCCAAAACCCCACAGGAAGCTTCTAGACTCTTCCACTTCCTATATGCATTCATACAGACAGAGTAAACACTCACTGAGTTGCCATGTGGGCCATGTTGCCTCTTTACGTTTTTCACTCTTTTGGGTTTTTTTTGGACCAGACTCTTATTGGACTTCCGGGCTGCCTACACTTTAACATTACATAAGCCTTCTATGATGACCTCCAAAACACACGGCAGAGCCATGGGAGACTACCTAATGCAAAGAAACCGCAGGTAAGAAAAAGGTAAATTCGTTCATGTTTGCAAGCAGGCCTTCTGTGAGCCAAGTGTGGACACAGACACTGCTCATGCTTGATTTCTGGGAGGCGATGGTGAAGGAGAATACCACGGCAGACCAACAGTATTTTCCATGTTGGTTTCTGCACTCCGCAGTGCAGAATTTGCTGGAGCAGGCTGCACAGCAGGTATGATTTAAATAGAAGAGACAGAACACAGTCCTTCACTGTGTGCCTCAAGATCAATCAGCATTCAATGTGCTGAGCCAAGAAATGGCAGCTTCCTAATTTTCCATGTGTTCTTCCATGTTTTCCGCTGTGCCTCCTGCCTCTCATGACAGCTTACGTCAGCCTCGAATGCTTTCCTCCCAAGTGTCACAGGGGACCAGGGCACTGCCAATTACACCTAAAGCAACATCTACCCATAGACCTACTTAGCAGTCTTTGGCCAGTTAAGACGTTTGGTGATGCTCCATGAACTTCTAGGATTTCCCTGTCAGGTACATGGATTGATTCCCCAGTGTAACCTTCAACATAATGATACTAAAAATGTAGAAATTATTAATCACAAAGTCACACAGCAATAGGTAACAGAGAACAAGGACATCCGATCCGTAAGTGTCCCCTTTAAGAGGTGTGATGGGAAATAACTCATCTTGCTCGGTGGGACAAATGTACAAAGTGCTCTGCTGACAACACTGTTTTAGCACTTGGTGGGGACAAACGTAATCCCATTCTTGGTCACTATGTTGCTGCTCCTGCCTGAGGCGCCATATCCTATCTGTGGCCTCTGATGGCACTGTGTGCACACAGTCATCCCTTGGTATGTGCACATCAGGGAGGACTTCTCCAAGGAATAAAGACACACACCATGGAGGGGAATGAAAAGATCTGATCAAGTTACAATGTCTCAAACAATGTGAAACAAGACGAGGACTGGCAATTTACTTTGTTTCATTTGTTTTTTGAGGTAGGGTCTCACTCTAGCCCAGGCTGACCTGAAATTCACTAGAGTCTCAGGGTAGCCTCGAACTCACAGTGAGCCTCCTACCTCTGTCACCCTAGTGCTGGGATCAAAGACATGCACCACTAGAAACTCAGCTTTCTAGTTGCTGCACATAAAGAACCCAAGCAAAAGTGGCTTGTGGAGGAATGGGTTTATTTGGCTTATGGATTTGAGGGGAGACTCCATCCTGGCAGGGAAAACGATGGCATGAGCAGAGGGCTGGACATCACCTCTGCCACAGCACTGCAAACAGCGGCAGGAATGTGTGCCAAACACTGGCAAGGGGAAGCTGGCTTATAACCCCATAAGCCCACCCCCCAACAACACAGTTCCTGTGAGGTTGTAAAACCCAAACTGCCATTGGCTGAGGATTGATCAATCAGAATACGTTCATTTGTGGGGGACACCTGGATCAAACCACCACACACCACCACACCCAGCTGATTGACAATTTAAAAACTTCCTTGGTGAAGGGCTAGGATGGGGTGCATTCACTCTCTGTCACCTGCCACTCTTCTCTTACTGACAGATAACTATCACTCCTCTCTTCTGTCCCAAAGAATCTCCACCCCAGAGGCCAAGGTAAATAAGCCACCAGCCCCAACAGAGGAAGCAAAATGCAGCTAAACAGCTCGGTTTCCTCCCTCGGCTGGGTTTCCTCCCCAAGGGAGGTGGAAACAGCAAGACTATCTAGAAGTAGATGATAATTTTACACTTGGTGTTACATAAATGGCATTTCTCTAAAATGAGAAGTAAATGTACCATATGTAAATATGATATGTAAATATGTGTCACCGTCCCCACTGTAAGAAAAAAGCAAAAAAAGTCAACCTTAAGCATTAGTTTTTGAAAACGTAAAAATGGCTGTTACACAAATCACACACACAATTAAGTGGCTGCATTTTTCATTTGTTAATAAAGCCCTCTTCATCACTGATAGCTAATTAAAGTAAACAAAAAAAAAAGGAGAGGGAAAGACCTATAGAAAAATGACAATGAAGTCATCAATAATTAAAGACTTCAATAACTGCTCTCAAAGAGGGAAGTAATATGCCTAAAACCTTTTAAAGTTTCAAAATAATTCAAAATCTTTTGCAGTCAAAATATCTCATGGTCAAAATTTAATCAACAACAATGGTACTTAATCAAGTTAGAAACAAAAGGTCAAATGAAAGGAAGTTACATGGAAGGAATCTATAACCAGCCAAAGTAGTTAACATAATGAAAAAAATCCAGAAAAGGAGCTGGAGAGATGGCTCAACAGTTAAGGCACGGGTCTGCAAAGCCTAAGGACCCAGGTTTGATTCCTGGTAAAAGCAGATGCACAAGGTGGCACACGCATCTGGAGTTCATTTGCAGTGGCTAGAGGCCTTGGCATACCCATATTCATTCTCTCATTCTCTCTCTCTCTCTCTCTCTCTCTCTCTCTCTCTCTCTCTCTCTCTCTCTCTCTCCTGCTCTGCTTATCTCTCTTTTAAATAAGTAATAATAATAAATATTTTTGAAAAGCCTAGAAGGTAGATCTGAGTTCCAGAACCTTCCAAGTACAAGAGAACATGGAGACTACCTCCTCTGATCCCCCAGAAAATACCTGTAAAATATGGACGACCCTGCTCTCACTCCCCCACCCCCACCCCCTACAGCCTCTCCTGCTTTGTTCCTCCCTTCCCCAGAGCTCCTATCATCAAACACATGCACATTTCAATTACTCACATGTTGTCACTGCCCTCATTCCTGGATAAACTTGACAAAGGTAGAACCCCAAGTCTGTGCTGTCCTCTTATAAAGCCCTAACACTGGGAGAGTGCTGGCCACACAGTCCACACGGAAGCTCTCAGGGCTTTATAGACTATCTTCTGTGCTGCTCCTAGACAGTGAGTGGGAATGTCATGGTTTGAGCCAGGTGTCCCCCACAAACAAATAAATGTGTTCTCAGTGACCGATCCTCAGCTGATGGCAGTTTGGGTTTTACAACCTCGCTGGAGCTGTGTTGTTGGGGGTCAGTTTATGGGGGTTATAAGCCAGCTTCCCCTTGCCAGTATTTGGCACACCTTCCTGCCACTGTTTGCAGTGCTGTGGCAGAGGTGATGTCCAGCCCTCTGCTCATGCCATCGTTTTCCCTGCCAGGATGGAGTCTCCCCTTAAAACCATAAGCCAAATAAAGCCATTCCTCCACAAGCCACTTTTGATTGGGTTCTTTCTGCGCAGCAACTAGAATGCTAACAGCAACAGGGAGCAAAAGTGATGCACACCTTGCCCAGGCTAATGCACTTAATTTCATCAAGACCCTCCCGAACTCTGTTTTACTAACTGCTTGCCCTGCCGAGGGGCTATTCCATCAGCCTGCTTTACAGTAAAACAACTGCAAACAGAGCTCTACCAAACCTGGCTGCCAGGAGCCAGGAGCAAGAAGCAATTAAAGTGTGCACACATTGAGCCACTGAGAGTGGAGATTGGGGACCACCCCTCCTTACTGATAGTGTGGGCATGGAGCAGTTTGTTGGAAGTATGTCTACTTCTGCAGCAGAGCTCAAATATAACAATGAGTTCCAAGAGGGCCTGTTTACATACAAGACACCCCATTACTTCCTGTACCAAGTCAAACACTAAGTTCTTGAAGAAAGAGACAGGACAGGGGACAGGGAAGAGCAGTTCTGATCTGCCCCACTACCTCCAACCTCAGGCTTTTCCGAAGAATTCCTGGATTGATCAAAGTCACGAGAGTGACTTAGAAGTTACACTGTGAGAAGTAATCGATATTAGTGAAAGAAAGGCTGACCTTGTAGATGCTTCACTCAGAATCCCCCAGAGAGCTTAAAAGGCCTTCCAGCAAAGCAGTCTCTCGAGGATCAAAATGCCCCCTTTGGATGGACCCTAGACATGGAAAAATCCAGAATCGGAAGATGAAGGGGTGCAAGCACCCCAAGGAATGCTAGGACAAGATGAGCTGCTTAAGAGAGGTGGTCTTTCAACATATCTACACAGTCTGCTTCTTTCCTTCCTTCCTTCCTTCCTTCCTTCCAGAGAGACAGACAGAAACACAGACAGAGACAGAGAGATAGCGAGAAGGGGCATGCCAGGGCCTCCTGCCAATGCCAACAAACTCCAGATGTATGTGACACTTTGTGTATCTGACTTTAGAGTAGTACTGGGGACTCGAACCGGGGCTTTTGGCTTAATAAGCAAGCACCTAAACTACTGAGCCATCTCTCCAGCCCATCAGCAGCCTTCATTTTGAGTACAGCTTATATTAGCGAGCTACTTCTAAGGGGCAGAACAAGGCATAAGTGATGGTGTGTGACTTCTGAGGCCCGGCCATCATGGACCTATGGCTTATTCCCTGCTCACTCCCTGTCACGTATGTGGCCTCATATTTATGCTTCTCTTGTCCCACAGATCTGGAAGAAGCTACGTCATGAGTGCACTAAAGCAGCCAAGTGGAGAGGTCCACCAGGGAGGACCCAAGGGTCCCCAAAACAGCCAGCACCAGGGTGCCTGCAGTGTAAGGGAGCCATCTTGGAAGAGTACTTTTCAGCCCAATCAGTTCTGAACCACATCAATCGACCTTGAACCACAATGGCTCAAGTCATCTGCTTCAGGGTTACTTACCCAGAAAACTGTGGGATTGATAACTTTTTGGTTTTATAAGCTACTAAATTAGAAGGATTATTTCCTACAGAGCAAAAGTCAACTTTATATTTTATGATCTGGTCTGGAGGTCCACACTCACACTTTACATGAGTGACATGTTCCTGGTGACTTTGTGCAAAGGTCGACACACTAACCCCGATCTTTTGAATGTAACTGAAGGGCTGTTAACATGGTCAGCTAACGACAGCATTCTCTGGCTTTTCATTCAAGTTTCTCATTGGTCATGTTTAAGGGTAGAATAATAGCTCCTGCCTACCTCAAACTTGTGTAAAAAAAACCCTTCCATGTACCACATGTGCAAACCGGTTTCATTTCTTTTTATCACATCAGTTTTTGAAGGACCTCTCACTTCATAGTCAAAAAAAAGTCTAGAAGAACTGAAAAACAGCAAAGATCGTAAAAGATCACCTTTATTAGTAATACCGAATGCAGGAATATACAATACTACTTTTATTTTTATTGATCCATATTCACATAGGAAAAAAAAAGAACTTCGGAGAAAAGCCCCAGGAAGGAAGGGCTCGCTTACTCCGTGGCCCGTTGCCATCATAAACAGTAAGCTAGAGTTACTACCTTTTCCCTCTCATCAGAACCTGTGCTGACATCTCTGGTGATTTACGACTTTAGAAATGTTATTTCAGTAACTGTCCAGAGTAAACTGCAGCTCTAAATATGTATGAGTAGACAGGGACCCACGGAGAGGCAAAAAGCATACATAAGGAGGCTGGAAAGATGGTTCAGCAGTTAAGGCACTTGCCTGCAAAGCCTAAAACCTGGATTCAATTCCCCAGTACCCATGTAAAGCCAGACGCACAAAGTATCTGAGAAAGATAACTTCTCTATGAATCCAACAGTTATTTGCTCTGGATGAAATGTTCCATACCACTCTATCTTGAAACAATAATAGAAATTCAACATCAGTAGCTTGAGGGAGGGGATGTCACGATAGATATCCTTTGTCAAGATACAAAGGAAGGCAGTGTGTGTGTGTGCCACCTATGAGAGAAATGGTTTCCAATTGCATTCCAAAATCATTTATTAAGTCCTTCCTTCTGTGTGAAGATACAATCTGGGAACAGAGATAGAGTGACAGGTAAACATAGCTCCAGAGTCAGTAACATACTGGTATAGTTAGTGACTTATCTTTGCAGGTCTCAGATCGCTCTATAGATCATGTACAATTTGAGTTCCTTGTCTCAAATGAATACAGGATAATAATTGCTAACACTTTCATGTTATCTGAAAGTGGTCTAGGTCTGTCGATCCTTTGATAAGAAGTATACCTTGATGGACTATGAGGAAAAGAGGAAGAATTTTATTTAATAAGTGAATTACATAATCTGTAACATTAGATACTAGTCTAGCCTCTCTTGTAGGAAGATGAAAACCCTCTCTTCAATATTCTCAAATACTGAAAATCATGGAGGAAAAATACATACATTCGTGTGAAAGTAATGTCACTGTAAAAGTTATGTCTACTTCTATTTCTGGCATCACCTCTTGTAAGTCAGTAACTGAACTAAAGAGGAATTCACATGAAAGCTAAACTTGTAAAATCTACATTTCAATCTCATCCTTGTATAAAGTGTATTGTTCCTGATTAATTCTGAGTATGAAGCATTTTCCATGGTTTCAAGACAGCAAGCTGAACACTTCAGTAGTTTCCATGACTTAAATAATTTTTGGTTATAATCGCAGTAGAAAAAAAATTCACTTCAATTTTTCATTTTTAAAAGGCTCAATTTCTCGACATAAACTGTATTTTGGCTGTCAAAAAACCAAACATGAATGACAAGTGAATTGGGCCCTAGGGATTCACACACACAAAAAAAAATCCTTCCTCACAATTCTGCAGGCTCTTCCAGGAGATGGGCTCTAGGAAATGATGCAGAGAGTCCTCTGAAGGGGAGGTGTGGAGTGCTGACAGTAGTCAAGTGGAAGGGATGAGGGACAGCCAGAAAGATGGCTGAAAGACATGGGGGAGGGTCCATCAGGGCATAGAAAACAGGATTCAATAGAATACAAACCAGTGAATTTTCAGGTTTCCAAGACTTCATCCAGTGCAGCACCCTGAACCACAGGTGCCTGGTTAAACTTACATTAAAAGTTCTTGGGACTGTAGAGATGACGTAACAGTTAAAATACTTGCCTGCAAAGCCTAAGGACCAGGGTTCGATTCCCCAATACGCACATAAAGCCATATGCACAAAGTGGCGCATGCATCTGGAGTTCATCTGCAGAAGCCCTGGCACACCCATTCTCCCTGTCCATTGCTCTTCTATCTCTTTATCTGCTTACAAATAAATAAATAAAAATATTAAAAGCAAAAACAAAAAGTGTTGTCAATTGTGAATTAGCCACAGTTCAGGAGCTCAAAGCTACACATGGCTAATGACTGCCATTCTGGATCATTGCAGAACACAGACTATTCCCACTGCCTCAGGGAGTTCCACTGACCCCTCTACTTCAAATAAGGAGCAGCCAAAAAAGCCAAATGTCTACTTAGTTTGGGGCAGAAAGTCCATGGAGTCACAGAAATTTATTTATTTATTTATTTTTGTGAATCCCTAGTTCTATTTCTAAAAGGTAAACTGACAGAAGGGAGGTCTGTCTTAGTCAACCACACGCCACTGGGATAAATCTCCAGAACAGGCACAGTTTATGAGAGGAAACGATTTATTTGTAGCTATAGATACAGAGGAAGTTCCAGAATGCAAAAGAAATTGCTCCCCTTTCACAGGTCCAAGCAGAGAAAGAAACCCATCACCTACACCACACACACAGAACAGGGAACAGGCAGGAGGGCCAAGGAGAGAATTTCTTCCCCTTTATATAGCCTTAGGGTGGGGTCTTACAACCCTTTCCCAGACCTAATGGCTTCCTGAGTCTCTGGAATTTCCTTCCTGCACTGCCCACATAAGAAAGGATATTTAGTTCTAGCTCCTTTGAGCTTCCTTATTTCTTGCCCCCTACTGAGAGGCTGCCTTCCTGTAAACACCCTCAGAGACCCACCCAAGATTACTTGAAAGGTCAAGTTGACATCAAAACTTAACCATCACAAGGTCAAACAGAGTTAAGTTAAAGTTTTTGAATAAAGTGGAGGAATGACCCACATTCCACAGTACCACCCACAACACCCTGGATCCCATCTGAGAATCAAGTGTCTGAGGTCTGTGGATTATTCTTCCTTGCCTAGTTCCTAAAATCTACATGTACCTCCCAGACAAAAATAGTTCTAAAATAAGAAGCCATGTTTTAGCAAAATGTCTGGAATTCAAGTGGGGGAGGGGAACGAAAGGAAGAATGGATAAAGGGAAGAAAGAAGGAACGAAGAAAAGGGAGAAAGGAAAGGAGAGAGAAAATACAGATTTTATTTCTAGCCCACATATTTTCCATGACCACATATCAAAGTCACATTGCATTTAATTATAAGCACCAGAGGCAAATGTCTAACAGTATTACTACTCAGTACAATTTTTATTTTTATTCAAGTATCTTTTCCTGAGACACTTTTCATTAAATGCCTCCTAATTCCCTGGGCTCATGCCTGGAGACTAGGCCTACTTGAAAATCTTAGTGGGCACAGTAGCACAAGCCTATAAACTCAGCACTTGGGAGGTAGGGGGTAGAGGCAGGAGGATCAGGAGTTCAAGGTCATTCTCAGCAACATAGAAAAAACATTAACCCCATGAGCCCATGTCTCAAAAAACAACAAATGGAAATGCGGCAGTTTGAATGCAAGTGTATGTCCCTCATAGCCTGAGATATTTTTGATTCAAATTGAGCTTGCAAATTTGAGTCTCCAGCAGGCGGAGCCTGCTAGGGAAGAGGTGTGTCACTGGGGGTGGAGCTTGAATCCAGCTCCACTAGGGGTAGAAAGACCCAGTTTGAGCTCTGTATGCTAATGTTTTCTGGCTGCTGCTGGTGTCTCTCTGCCATGGATCTATGAAAGTGAGCCAGCTTCTTCCGCCATGATGATGTTTCTCTTGGAATTTGTAAGCATGAAATAAACCCTTTTTTCACATAAGCTGCTTCTGGTCAGTGTTTTGTCCCAACAATGTAAAAGAAACTCTAACAGGAACTTTCTGGAAAACTTTACTTTTTCACCTGGATAATTAAAAAATTGGACAAAGCAGCTGTCTAGTTCTAATTTTGGTTCTCAGAGAATTCCTTCTAGTAGTGGTGCTCAGAGTGCTTTATGGCCTCCAGAAAGTATGCAATCAACTTGGGGGAATTTAAAATGACTCATATAGGAGCTACTGGAGAACTGTACCATGTAAGTGTCTAAACACAAGAGCAGCACTTTATAAAAAGTAAAAATGAAAAGGTGACAGAGTATAAGAATGAGACAAGCAAAGCTTAAACTATATATTTTTAAAATTTTGGTAAGAAGTAAGATAATAGCTTTATATGCTTTATGAGAAGGTTACGTGTCACTTAGTATCTTGTCACAAAAGGGTTCATGAAAGAGGTAAGACTTACCAGAAAAATAAACTAACTTTTTGTATTACTATGTCAGTAACTCTAAAAGTTATTTAACCCAAAATCACACTAGGAAAGATATTTTATTGTCCCATAGACATACCACTAAAGCAAATATTTCACAAAGCAATAATTTATTATTAGTCTTACTATAATGTACTTTTCTAATATACCTCATTTAATTTCATTAAACAAGTAAGAGTCTTGTCCCATCAAACTAACTGCAATGGCCCATTTATGGATTCCAATCAACAGAATAAAAAGTTTTACCTATGGGATAATCATTACAGGAACTGGTAAAAGGTCATCTTTTCTTATTAAAAAAAATAAGGTAGGGGAGTTGTGCTTGTAAAAGTAGAACTAATGAACCATGTATGTGCCTGAACAAGAAACACAACAAGGGAGTGTGAAGAGACCCAGGAGGGTGGTATTCAAAGAAAAGCCTCCTAAGTAAATGCCTATGTTTCTCTAACAATAGACCTTTTTTTTGGGAGGGGGGCTAACCTGGCTGGAAGGTGGACTTGGAAATGAACTTGCAGTGCCACCAGGAAGATATTTGTGGCTGCTGGAATACAATAAAACTAGGATGTACACAGCAGTGGTGACAAAATGAAGGGAGGGGAAGGAGAAGGAGAAGGACTTCCCAACAGGATCAGAAAAAAAAAAATGATTTCCATATCGCCAAAGACAAGGGGCTTTAGAAACTGAACGTATTATACTAAAGGAAGAAAACAGAAGCAATGAAGCAAAAGACAGAAAATTGCTGATCAACCCATTCCACAAACCATGCCGGACCTATGCTCTTACACAGAAAGAACGGGGTGTGACTTTCCATCCAACAGAACAGGGGACAGTCTCTGAGTCCACACCTCAACACATTCAGATGCCAAACCACCTGCAGATCCAGTGTCCATCAATAAACTCAATGCTGACTTCCTACCACGTACCAAGTACCAGATATACAAACATCATCACGTATACCTCTGCCCCTAAGCAGCCTGCTAAGTAAATAGCTATAGCATAAAGTAATCAGTAGCCAAATAGGGGTGAATACAGCCCTGTTCTGGGGCAGTAAAGGCTTCAAGGGAGAGGAAGCAATGTAAGGAAGTGTTTCCATCAGAGCTGGTCCCTTACACCAAGCAGGGAAGCTGGACATATGCACGGTATATAGAGAGAAGATGCAGAGTGTTGGGCCCCAGCCTAACTGAGTAACCTTAAGCTAAGTTTTAGAATATGGAATAAAGCCAGACGTGGTGACACACACCTTTAATCCCATCATGCCTTTAATCCCAGGAGGCAGAAGTAGTAGTTGATAAGACTTGATTCTGTTTGTTGACACTTTGCTGTATTCTGCTGATTGGCTCCCACCAAAAGGTTCGAATCTTATTACTTGAGAGAAATAGGCTGAACAATGCAGCCTCGGGTTATAAAAGGGTTTTGGGTGCTGGAGTGTGATGAGATTTGCCCGACTTTTCTCCCTGTCCTGTGTGTCTGTCCGACCTTGTGCCTCACCTCTCACCGATCAAGCCCTTTCTTCTGCTGGCCAGTGAGACAGCAGGGGGCCATGGGGCCACAACCTCCCCAACAGCAGAGGACCAGGAGAAGGGTTGGGAAAAGACCAAGTGGTAGGAGACAACAAAGAAGACAATGCAGGACCAGAGTTGAGACCAGTCTGGAAAGGATCTTACAAGCAGTGCTCAAAAGGACAGGCTGGGGCTGCAGAGATGACTCAGTGGTTAATGGTGCTTGCTTGCAAAGCCTGATGGCCTGGGTTCAATTTCCCAGTAACCACCAGTAAAGCCAGAAACACAAAGTGGCACATGCGTCTGGAGTTCATTTGCAGTGGTAGGAGGCCCTGACACACCCTCTCTGCCTCTTTCTCTGTTTTTCCCTCATTTTTTTAAAAGAACAGCATGTATCTCAGACATTAAGAAAACAGATAATTTTAATCAAAAAAATTGAACAAATTCAGCACACGCAAGTTAGGTACATCTTTATGAAGACCACAGACACAGAGCCTAAGAAGTGAACTTGAGAGTGGAGAAAGAGCAGTAACCGAGGGCCCTGAGTGCAGGGTAGGAGGCAGGGCAGCTGAGGGTTTTTGACAGTGATGGGAACCAACTTTGTGCCTGGCTGGACAGGCCCACAGCAAAACAGAAAGACATTAAGTTCCCTATGGGGCTCCTTACCTGGGGAAGTGCACTTTAGAAAGAAAGATAGAAAAATGTTTTGATTTTTGATGTTTAAAAAAATATTTAATTAATTAATTTATTTGTAAGGAGAGAGAGAGAGAGAGAGAGAGAGAGAGAGAGAGAGAGAGAGAGAGAGAGAGAGAGAGAGAATGAAAATGGACACACCAGGGCCTCTAGCAAAGAAATTCCAGGTACATGGACCACATTGTGCATCTGGCGTTACATGGGTACTGGGGAATCAAACCTAGGTCATTGGGCTTTGTAGACAAGCACCTTAGCAACTTAACCACTGAACCATATCTCCAGCCCTGGGTGTTTTTTGTTTTTGGAGAGGGCTCTCACTATGTACTATAGCTCCTCAAAGTTATAATCCTCCTACCTCAGCCTCTCGTGCTGTTGGGATAATGTACCTGAGGCATCTTGGAAAGTTTTTGGTGCACATGTGTGTAGTGTATGTGTGTGCATGTGTAGTTTGTATGAATGTGGGCTCATGTTTGCCCGTGTGTGGAGGCCCATGGTCCATGTTAATGGTCTTTTCAATTGCTCTCCTTCTTGTTTTTTTTAATATTTTATTTATTTATTTTCAAGCAGAGAGAGAGAGAGAGAGAGAGAGAGAGAGAGAGAGAGAGCGCACCAGGGCCATCACATTGTGGGTCTGACATATATGGGTACTGGGGAATTGAACCCAAGGCCTTAGGCACTGGAGGCAAGTGCCTTAACCACTGAGCAATCTCTCCAGCCCTCCTTCTTGTCTTTTGAGTCAGTCTCTCTCACTGAATCCAGAGCTCATTAATTCAGCTAGACAGATAGACTCTGGGGATCTCACCTCCACCTCCCCAGCACTGGAACCACACCTGGCATGTTTGTGGGTTCTGGGGACCCACTTAGGTCCTCATGCTTGCCATCTCCCCAACCCCCAAAATGTTTTTAAGCAGCTGAAGTGAAGCTGTTTCTGGAATACCCTAATGGATTTACCAAGGCAGCAGGTAAAGATCCATCGAGGAAAAGACAAGAGAGAAACTAGACAGAAACAATTCATTTGACAAATGCAGAACAATCAATGAAATAGAAGTGGAATTAAACAGACGCCACCTGTGCTGAAGGAGGAGAGATGACCAGATGATAAACTAGAGGAAAGATGGGCTTTTCTTTACAAGGGAAGTTGGAAGTGAAGCCAGCATGGTTTTACAAAGCCAAGTTAAGCACTACTGTGAAGTGGTAGTGATGTAATGAGGGACACAATTTTTCTTTTCTTGTCTGCATGTTTTAGACCTGAAGAGTTGTAACCCAAACAAGCAATAACCTAAGTGCAGACTATTGAAGAAAAGGCAATAGGGTGCCCTCTCACTGGATGCTTTTGAAGCAGGAAACGGGCCAAGTCCTAGGGAAGGTGATGCAATTAAACTCTCATGACATGTTAACGGAAAAACCACGTTCTTTCCACACATGTCTGACAGATAGACCCCAGTGACTCCACAGATAACAGCTGTTCTGAAGGTTGGATATTGCTGAGTTGCACCCAATGCCACTTTGTCGTAAGGCATGTCATGATGAAATGGAGGCATTCGTAGGCAACTGGGCCTCTCCTTGGGGCTCTCAAATGCCTGGAAACAATTACTGATTTGTGACCCATCTATGATAGTTTTCAATAAATGAAAAACCCTAATAATTTTCAAATGTGGGTTAGTGCTTATTATTATTATTATTATTGACATGGTCTTTTCTGGGCTGGTCTTAAATTCATGATCCTTTTGTCTTAGCCTCTGGAGGATTGGAATTGCAGGCATGTGGTCCCATAAGTGATGAGTGCTTATTTTAAATAATACATACCACTAAGACATTTGATTAAAATTCCAAACCCTATTGAAATTAGGATTTGTTATCTGCTTCTATTGCCAATACCTAAAATAGTTTGACCAACGATCCTATTCAGTGTCATTTTTTTAATAATTTGTTTAAAATGTTCTTTACCCTTCTTGGTGGGTATGTGTGAATCCATAAAGTAAAAATGGCATGTTATTAATCTTTGCCTGCTATCATAATGTTGAATTAAGTAGGAAAAATCCTCCAGTAAGGATAAGGCGTATGTACACTCACATGAAGATAAGCATCTGAAATCTCCTTTTTATAGAGATTTTCAATGATATCTGTAATGTAGGCCGTCCTGATCGGACCTGATTAATGTGAGGAAAATGTTCTACCTTAACTACTGCTCAGAATCCAGTAAATTACCACCAATCGGCAATCCGTCATCAGCAAATATGCTGATGTCAAATGCCTTTATAATGAGCTATCACATTTTCAAACATTTTCCTCCGTCATCTTACACAATGCACACAAGCTCCAGATTGAAGAGTAAATGAAATATTGGATCTTGGTTTAAATGAGCGAACCCGATCCTGAGCAGCAGGGTGTGTGTTTGGGGGGGAGGAGAGTTCTGAGGAAAATATAAATTGAGAAAAGAATGACCTATTCATCTTCATCAACAGTTGACACCATCATCATTTGGGCTCTAAACAACAACAAAAAAAGTTGTTTTAATTATTTTCTGGGAATACACATCTTCAGAGTGGAGATGTGGGGATTTGACCATGAATAATAATGAGGTTAGCAGAGTTTTCTTCCTGTGGAAAATCTACCTCTAGTTCTTAAACCCAAAGGAGATTGCAGAGTGTAGAGGTGGGGGGGGGGGAAATCAGCTTATTTATTCAAGTCCATGTAGGTATCCTTCAAGCACATCAACCAGACCCTCGCTTCTTCTCACTCAAATTAACATGAAGACAAAAGAAAAAAAATTAAATATTCCCATTTGTATTAGCCAGCTTGTAGCAACAAGCATAGGTTCAAAGAACCACTGTTCGCGAGGTTAGTCAGAGCCCTGCCAGGAATATTTCCCTTGCAGAAATCAAGGCACTAAGTGCCAGTCAGCCCGGTCCTCTCGCCATCCCCCGACTCCTTTAGTAACTGTGAAACATTGTCTTGGCATCTTCAGCTTGCAATAAATCATTTGGATTCGAGCTACAGCTCAAAACTCAGCATTTATTAATTTTAACTAACTTCTAATACCCATTATCAGTTATGGTCAATGACAATATTTCTCAAAGCCCATTAATTTCTTCTATGCGCCTCAGAAAGCAGAGAGAAAGCAACAATACGTCTGACCTTTGGTGGCTCCCTCATCATCATGGTTTACCATGGGGGAGAGGGTGATTGAGAGTCCCCCCGACATTATGCACAGAAGGTAGCTGGAATAGGAGTCTGGGTAAAGCGGACTTAGAGGAAGTGTTTAGTATGCGGCACTGAATGATGGGATGTATAAATCAATAGAGAGTGATTAAAACACTGCTCTGTGAATGGACCCCACAGTTAATGTACATTTCATTATAAAAAAAGAGACTATTGCAGTCAAACCAAAAGCTTGACATGCATCATAACAGAAGCAAAGCTTATTCCACTGTTCAGATATATAGAATTTCAAGGAATGGAGCTAATCACCATGTTCATTTCTCGAATTTCACTTAGTCAAGCCTCTTCAAATACTCATTTGTTATTGAAATGTCTACATTATGCATCCACAGGCTGCTACCCACTCCCCAAACACCTGATTTCTAGCACACTCCATCATTTATCAGATAGACCTACTTCAAAGCACAGCATCAAAAAAAGAAAAAAAAAAAGCCACACTATCTCTACTCAGGTTGCAGCAGCACAGAACCCACATCTAAACAGCCTAATTGCATGATCATAGCTCTCACAGGAATAAAGCATGTGCTCATCCTATCCTTCCTTGCAAATGGGTCAAATTAAATGCTATTCCACTTCTCTCCCTTTTTCAAAAAAAATAGCTAAAATTATGAGTTTGCTTCGCTTTCCCTGAAACTATAGTTTCATGCATCTAAAACAGAGCAAAATCAACGAAATAAGTGATGATGGTCCCTAAGGAACCCAAGTACCAAAGAACATCCAAGGCGTGCCCTCTACAGGACCCAAGCAGAAAGGCGTGGCCCTTGGGCCTTTAGAGTTATATTCACTACCTAGTGGTATGTATGTATATATATATATAATATCATCACAAGTTTTATTAAAGGGAATTTGCCATGCACTCCCAAAAGGGTAAAAAATGCTACATCAGGTTGCTTCCTACATTGTGGAACCTGGTCTCAATCGAACTCTTCTGATAACATTTACTTCGTGCCTATGTCCTTTAAACATCTACTAATTTCTTCTTGGAGTTCCCTTCTAACTCACTGTTCTAAAGAAATCAATCTGTTACAGTCATGATTTTTCCAACATTCAAAAAAAATTTCATGTTCAAAAAAATTGAGCCTAGTCATCCGCAATGCGCTGGAAATCTACCATGAAAACAAGTATAGCAAAGATAAGTTAAAATATTCAAGATTATATATACTTATATATCATGGAAGGGGCATAAAGCCAGCATTCCTTCACAGCTCTGTTCACTGTAAGCAAATCCATGGTGCTGCAGAGGAATTATGTCCTTTGGAAGCTGCCCACAAGAACTATCTCAATTTGAATGTACTGTAACATCCTCCTTCCTGAACTCAAATGTATCTTTATTTTTCATGGAAATTTCTAGACTCTGTTAAAGATTCCAGCATACACCAAGAGAGGAACTTTAATTTTAGCTCCTTCTATATTTGAGACTCAGAAGTTTTTCACCTCTCTCCTACTGCTGTTAAAAAAAAATCAACAAAGTAATCCAACGTCAATAATAACTTTGCAACAGGAAGAAAATAACAGTAGTACTTGGGCATGGCATTTTGGTACATGGTACAGGTTGTCTCATTGAATCCTAATGAAGCAACTTGCACAAGTGCCTGGTATTAGCTGACATTTTAGAGGGAAAAACCCAAGGCTGTTAAGTTGGAGAAAACCAACAGTAGTTGCCAACATGATCTCAACCAGCCCTCAGGGACAAATACCAAAGCTTCAGGAAGTATTCTGGTATGCATCCCCCATCCTATTTTTATGAAGAACCATCCAAAATGGGCGTGGTCATGCTTGTCTGTAACCCCAGACCTGCAGGGCTGGGGGGGGGGCAGACTGGAGATCAGAGAATCGTGGGGGCTTGCTGACCAGCTCTGGATCAAAGAAGAGACTCCATCTCAAAGAAATACCTGGATGAGTTATTAGAACTTAAGAGCAGCCTGTGACTTCTCAGAGAAGCTCACAAAGCCAATAGTTGGGATAAGGGACAGTGAATTCATGGTGTCTAAGGTGCTCTCAGCATCAGCTATTCTTTAGTTCATCAAGGTAGGTATTTGAGAAGCCAAGGAAGACAATCAAGATTGGGTCTGTCTTCCTGGACCACACGAAGTCCCACACAATGTTTCTAGCATAACTGACCACTTCTTTGCAGAGTTCCATTTCTGGGCAGTTGGCTGTGACCTCTCCATCAGCACCTCTTTAGTTGTACCAAGGAGATAGTACGTAGCTCACAATATGATCTGCACAAATGTGTACTCAAAGAAATGTTTCTATCAAGCGCTGACTTAGAAAATGATACGTATCTCTCTCCTCCACTCAGTGAAAGGTGTCTAGGGACAGGGGACCACAAAGACACTCTGGAAGGAGGAAACACCCTATCTACTGAGGACAGCCTGATGAAGTCTACCAAAGGTTAGTTTACACTGTGGGTCATGACCGCTTAATGGAAGCAATTGGTGAATCAATGTCAGTATTTTAAGAAATTGGAGGACTGAAATAGAAAATATCAGTAAGAAATACTGTTCTTTGAAGCTTTTAAAAATATTTCATTTATTTGAGAGAGAAAGAGAGAGAGAGTATAGGCATGCCAAGGCCTCCTGGCACTGCACACAAACTTCAGATCCACGTGCCCTGTGCATCTGGCTCTACATGGGTACTGGGGAATTGAACCCAGACCATCAAGCTTTGCAAGCAAGCACCTCTAAGTCATCTCTCCAGCCCATATGAAAGTTTTTAAAATTGATTTTTATTAATGTTGGTAAATGTGTTAGCATGTGCATGGGAGTATGTAGAGCATGTGTGGTGTGGTGAGGCATTACCCATGGGGGAGTGTGTACAGATGTACATGCTCCATGCATGTGTGTGCAGAGGCCAGAGAAGATCGAGTGTCCTCCTGCATTGCTCATCCATGATCTCTTTAAGACAAAAGTCTCACCTTCAACCAGGAGCTAATCTTTTTGGTCCCTGAAACCCAGTAGTTCTCTGATCTCTGCCACCACCCCTGTGCGCATGTGCGTGAACACACACAAAGGCACGTACAGCTTTTTATGTGGTTGCTGGAGAATCAAATTTGAGCAGCCTCACGCTTAAAGCGGCACATGCTCTTACCTGCTGAGCCATATCCTCAGTCTCCTGTTCTAGAAAACTTTGATTCGCCAATATATTCTATAATTGGCTTTATGCATTGACGGTTTATATACCAGACTGCCATGTAAAATGTATTTCTTACTATAGTTTAAAAAGATTATTTGACTCGTGTCACCCTCTAGCCTCCTGTGCATGAAGATTCCAGTGAGTGTACTTCCCAGGGCGACTCTGATCTCAGTCCCCTCCCTGTGCCCACCACATACCAATGGAGGGCACGGAGCCATTAAAACAGGCTTCAAATCAGCCTCTATTGTATTACATGTCCCTCCCTTTGCTATAATCATCTATTCTAAACGTAGATCTGACCCCATCGCTCCCAGCTTACAAGCCTTCAGTGCTCACAGCATCAAGTCAGAGCTCACTTAGTACAGAATGACAGGCATGCTACAAGTTGACCCCAAGCACCTTCCAAGCTCATGTCACAGCTACAGCCTCAGTCTCTTCTGCTCTCATAAATGTCATTTCACAATGGCATGTCCTGATTTGGCATGAAGGTACAAAAGTCAAGAGTCTTAATATCTAAATTTCAGTGTTCATATCATTGATACCAGAAGCATTAAAAGTCCAAAGGCAGTTAAAGCAAGGGGACCATCAGACATCTTTGCTCTTAGGGAGAAAAAGACCTTTGCTTAACAATAAATCAAGGGCAGATCTAACATTTATAGCCATTTTAAGAATCAAATTAAGAATGATAAAACATGCACACATTCTTGAATTTTGAAACTAAAACTTGCACATATACTTAAGTAATTTCTATTAAAACACAGATTTGTGAATACTACTCGAAATTGCAAAAGATCTGGCAGATAACTTTTTAAGTTTCCTTCTGATTGAATAAAAGATTAATATAGATGTTGTAATGGAAATCAGATCCCTTTGTCCTTCAGATAAGCTGGCAGAAACTTAAATATAAAACCCAGAGATATCAAGTGATCAGAAAAATATTAGCAAAAAGAAATCAGTATTTCTTTAAAACAACATAAGATATCATTAAGACAAAAGCATACTTACCAGAAAAAAATAAGAAATATTCTCAAAAAGAAAAAAATAAAACATTTCAAGAAAAGAAGCTAGGCAGTGATAATCTACAGTAGGACCCAAGATTTGAACACATAAACTAAGGTTTCTTCAGAACCACTGTCTGCAAAGATTCTCTGGTATCAATGACCTGTGAGATCACTTAAACACTGCGTGACTGGTCTGCATTTAATAAAGAATAAGTATACGCTCTCTATCAAGTTAGGGCAAGTTTTAAAACTTGTTCTGGGGGCTGGGGAGATGGCTCAGCGATTAAGGCACTTGCCTCTAGTGCCTAAGGCCCTGGGTTCAATTCCCAAGTACCCACATAAGCCAGACCCACAAGGTGGTGGACCTGGTGTGTGCGCTCTCTCTCTCTCTCTCTCTCTCTCTCTCTCTCTCTCTCTCTCTCTCTCTCTCTCTCTGTATCTCTCTGCTTGAAAATGGATAAATAAAATATTAAAAAAAAACTTGTTCTGACTCTGACATTTGGATTAATAAGGCTGTAGTGTTTTGACTGAGCTGTCCCTCAAAGCCTCGTGTTTTGAAAATTTGGTCCCCAGCTGGTGACAGTTTGGGAGGTGTGTCACTGGTGGTGGACCTTGAGGTACATTAGTCCAGCTCCAAGCTCTGTACCTAGACTCCTTCTGCCCAGATATGTAACAGCTTCATGAGCATGCCACACCTTCCCCACCATGATGAAACCTCTCCCTGAAACTGTAAGCTTGAAATACATCTTTTCTTCTATAAGACATTTCTAGCAGGGTGTTTTGTCCTAGCAATGAGAAGTGAACCCAACAAATGTTGACAGGCTAATAACAAGACTCTGCCTTGGACTTCTCTATGTTCTTCAACACCTAGGTATATTCTAAAATTGACAACTTCCAACCAAAAATATCAGAATCAAACACTGGTTTATGTGTCATCAAAGAAACAAGGATGGATACTTAGTAAGGTGGGCCAATGCATCATCTCTATATTTGCTTAGAAATCAAATTAGAATAATTGCACCAAAAGTGACAATTTTTTATGTTTTATATTTTGAATTAAACTTTCTAAATATCTCTCTTGTTTCCCTTCAGCCCACTATATCCAGAAATAACCTAGCCATATACTTGGCAAACAGGGCTAGGGTACAGGGAGGAAATTGCGTACTTTAAATTTCATCATCACCAAATGTTCTTTCTGAAGTATTTCTGTTGAGAAAGAGAGGGAGAGAGAGAGAGAGAAAGAGACTGAAAAGTCAGCTTCATAAATCATAATGAATTCAATTTGCTTCAGAAATTTGCTATTTCCTCTTAAATGACCTGGATAAGTGAGGAAAATATTATGCACAAACTTATAATAAAAGGGAACAAGAAAAAAAAATGATCTGAGATAATTTCAGGAAAATCCATAGTAATACCATCTGCAAAGATTCACGCATTTCTGGAGTGAAAGCCCATTTCTTCATAAGGGAGCACATACTTTCCCTTGTATCCAATTCCTTCCACCTCTATTGCGGGTCAGACATGAAGTAATGTTAGCATCCTCCTGATTGGTAGGGTTGAAGCTATTAAAGAAGCAACATGTTTGAAAGGGCAAAAGTTCTATAACCAAACCTTCCTTGAGCAATTCTACCCTGAACACTACTGCTTCTATGTCAAAAAAATAAACTGTGTTCTAGAATGTTCCTAAAGACATTGACTAGATCAGGCTTAAGAAGTGAGCTATAAGAAGCTAAAGGCTGGTGGCATGGCTCAACAGTTATTGACGCTTAAGCATGAGGGCCTCTCTGGCTGAAGATCACTGTTATAGTCAGCCGCACGCCGCTGGGATGAATCTTCAAACCAGGCACAATTTGGGGGAGGAAAGTATTTATTGAAACTACAGATTGAGGGGAAGTTCTGTAACAGCAAAAGAGGCTGGCCCTCTTTCACAGGTCCAAGTAGAGAGAAAAACCCACCACCTACACCATACACACAGAACAGGGAACAGGCAGGAGGGACAAAGGAGAGAATTTCTTCCCCTTTATATAGCCTTAGAGTGGGGTCTTGCAACCCTTCCCCAGACTTAATGGCTTCCTGAGTCTCTGGAATTTCCTTCCCACACAGGAAAGGATGTTTAGTTCCAGCTTCTTTGAGCTTCTTTATATCCTGCCCCTTGCTGAGAGGCTGCCTTCCTGTAAACATCCTCAGAGACCCACCCAAGATAATTAAAAAGATCCAAGTTGACAACAAAACCTAACCATCATAACCACCAAGTTCAACTCCACAAACCCCATATAAGCTGGGCATGGCCAAGCACATCCATGACAGTTTAAAGGTTGAAGCTTGAAGGCCAGCAGCTTGGAGTTGAGGGAGAGACCCCATTTCAAGGAAAGAAGTATGTGGATGACCAACAGAAAGACATCTGCTATTCTCTGGTTTCTGTACACACACACACACACACACACACACACACACACACACACACAACAGGTGCAAAAAGAAAATAAAGAATCTAACATAAATCTCACTGTGTTAAAAAAGATCAGTTGAATACTCAATAGAACAGAGAGCCTTTTGCAAGTAAGAAATGGTCAGTTATTATCCTGGGAACAACTTTCAAAATCTCACATCTACAAAGAGTAGATCTTGGTCTGGAGCTACAGTTCAGTGGTAAAGTATTTGCCTAGCATAAAGAAGGTCTTGGATTTCCCTGGCACTATACAAACAACAACATAAAGAAGTCAATAGATTCCTAGATTTATTTATTTATTTTTGGACACACTAAAATACAGGCTGACTTGGTACTCACTCTGTAGTCCCAGACTGGCCTTGAACTCACAGTGATCCTCCAACTTCCTCCAGCTGAGTGCTGAGATTAAACGTGTGAGCCAAAAAGTGCCTACTTTAGTTACTGTTTAGTTTGTCCTTATTTCTCACTAATGTGACACTAAAAATTTAGAAAGGGGAGAATATTCATATCATCTCCAAAAAGGCTGTTGAAAACACAGGTTACTGCCAGAACTAGAAAGCAATTAATGTGATGAAAAGCCAGAATGTACTTACAGGGGTGAGGAATGGAGGCCTAGCATGCAGAAAACCTTAGGTTAGATCCCAGCACTCCATAAACCAGCCAAGATGCTGTAGGCCTGTAATCTCAGCACTCAGGTGGTGGGTGGAGGAGCACAGAAGTTCAAGATCATTCCGAGTTCAAATTTGGGGCCCGCCTGGCTTACGTGAGACCCTATCTTTAAAAAGGAAGAAAGTGTGGTGGTTTGATTCAGGTGTCACCCATAAACTTACATGCTCTGAATGCTAGGTCTTCAGCTAAGTGTTCATTTGGGAATTGGAGCCTCCCAGAGGCAGTGTATACTCAAGGTGGGCTTATGGGCATCATAGCCAGCTTCCCCTTGCCAGTGTGTGGCACACCCTCCTGCAGCTGTTGTCCACCTGATGTTGGCCAGGAGGTGATGTCCACCCTCTGCTCATGCCTCATTTTCCCTGCCATCATGGAGTTTCCCCTAGAGTCTGTAAACCAAAATAAACCACTTCCTTCCACAAACTGCTTCTGGTTGGATGTTTGACGCAACAAGGAGAAACTGACCAAAATAGAGAGAGAGAGGAAGGAAAGAAGCCATGATTTTGTTCACAGCTCACCCTCACTCCAGCGAACATGGTAGGAAGTGGTTCCATAATTCCACCATTTTCCAACACAACCACATCCCTTTACAATAAAATACTTGGCAGCTATCCCCCTCTCTGCCTTAGATACCGATCTGGGAAATAATAGGGTACCACCCCACCCCCTCAACCCCAAGTTACTGATTGCCTCCCTGGCGGGCATCTTGCTCTACTCAGAAATTCTTCTCATCCCAGAAAAGTTAGAAACTAAGCACAATGAAGACACTGGACCCAAAATTTTATGAGTGGCAGCCAATATTCCTCACAGCAAAACCATGGCCTTATTTCACTCATGTATTTGACAAAAATTTGTAGAGTTCCCTCCACGAGAAATGTCAGGCACTGTCTCTACATGCCTGCGATGTGTTGGGAAGGAAAAAAAAATTTCCTCCTAATGAAGGTGGCAGACAATAAACAAGTATCATGTACTTTCATAGACAATTAAGAACACTACATAAACACACAATGGCAAACGCCTAGGGCCTTGGAAATGGAGTTGGGAACTGAGTAAGGACTGCAGCTTATCAGGTGGCTGGTGTGAGCTCTTGAGAAGACAGCCTTTGATTAACTAATGGCAGAGGGAATTAGTCTCGTGTGTTGAAGGAAGACTTCTAGAGAAAATCTAGAAACAACCACGAGGCTCCAGTTTGCCTAGCACATCAAAACACAGCAAGAAAGGGGACAATAATCGGGTAGGGCCTAAGAAGGGACACTTGGCGCTTTATTTCAGGGTGCTTGGCTTCCATTTGAAACCAATCTCTTTAACTGCTCTGTTGACCACAGATTATGGCAGATGAGGAATGAGAAGCCCTAATTAGAAAATCCAAATTCAAAATGATATACCAGAAACCAAAAAGTCCATCTCACCCAGGCACATGAAAAATATAAATATTGTTTAAAATTACCTTCAGGCTATAGAAATATATGTTCATGGGTATATGCATATTTGGAACATTAATGAATTTTATGCTTAACTTGTGTCCCATCCCCAAACATCTCATTATGTATGCAAATATTCTGAAATCTGAGACATCTAAAAGCAGCACTTCTGGTCCTGTAATGATTAATACTGGTTGTCAAGTGGACTGGATTGTGAGGCGCCTAAGGGATTAGAAAAACCCACTTCTGGGCTTGTCTGCAAAGGCATTTTCACAGAGGGCTAACATATGGGAAAGCAACTGAAAAGACTCCTTGAACATGGCAGTGCCAGGCAGTCGGCTGGAGTCCCGATGGAGTGAGAGCCAATGAGGAAAGGCAAGCTCCATTCTTCCTGAGCCCATGCATCCCCTCCTGTGCTGATCACCTGAATATACCACACTCTAGTTTTTCAGTCTTTTAAAATTTTTTTAATTTGCAGATAGAGAATGGGTATACCAGCGCCTCCTGCCATTGTAAATGGACTCCAGATGCATGTGCCACTGTGCATCTGGCTTTACGTGGGTACTGGGGAATCAATCCGGGGTCGTTAGGCTTTGCAGGTAAGCGCTTTAATGGCTGAGCCATCTCTCCAGCTCTCTTTTCTGTTTGGTTTTTTTTTTTTCAAGAAAAATCTATTTGTTAGCAGAGTGGGATAGAGAGAAGACAGAGAGAGAGAATGGGTGTGCCAGGGACTCTAGCCAGTGCAAACCAACTCCAGATGCATGGACCACATTGCATCTGGCTTTACATGGGCACTGGGGAATTGAACCCAGGTCGTCAGGCTTTGCGAGTAAGTACATTAATCACTGAGCCATCCCTCTAGCCCTGTTTCTCAGTCTTTCAACACAGACTCATACTGGTGACTCTCCAGGGAGTTTCTAAGCCTTCAGTCTTGGTCTAGGACAGCATTACTGGTCTGAGGCTTCCACCTTCTTAGTTTGAGAAGCTGCCAGGTTTTCTGTCTCTCTAGCGTGCAGACAGCCATCATCAGAACACCTCAACTTCAATTAAGGGGCCAAAGCAATAAAGTGCCTTTGAGGATTACTGCTTCTGTTCCTG